>JAMKCH010019346.1:0-35914 GCA_023653785.1 Ophioderma brevispina | reverse complement strand
GGAATGTGTATAGTCATAGCGGCTTACTTCAATGCATGTATCAGGCCGGGGTCGGTGAAGGTCAACAAGGGTATTTGGTTAAGTACGCATTCCTTGGCAAGTGCTCTGATTCAGGGCGGGTCGATAAACGACTATTGTTATTGCTCGATAATTGACGAACTGTCAATCACTAACAGGGGGAGGATCAGAATCGCTTTGAGATAACGGATTACTCGGAGGCTAAAATGTGGGTTTGAATTTCAAAAGACTCGGTTCTCGCGAACCTCTCTGAGTGCCCCCCCCCCCCTACGGACTTTATAAAACCGAGTCTTTGACAAAAGACCTACTTTCCACAAAGTTACATGATTGTCGCTTACAGAAATCAGAAAATAGTATACAACATGGGTTAACATTTTTATCATGGACGAACAAGCGACGAACAGACGCGGCAATCATAGTCCCTTCCGAAACTCAGTCGCGGGGACATAAACAGCAACATTATGCTGAGATGTACTTAAAGATGCATCTTCGTGCCGACATACTCCGTCATTTTTTTACTCGCCCTGTAGAAATATTTATGCCCTGGGCCTGTTAGAGGACAATGGAGGCCCTGTTTTTAGAAAAACTGCCGCTTGAAGCACAAGAAACAAAATTTCATATATCTTAAAGTAGCCTCTAAAACCCAACCTTGGATGAATCATTATCATTTAGTGTGGACCATTTTGATAAATATTTTTGCTTCTAAAATCCAACGGCCAGGAGACATTTCAATTAAAATTGATAATAAAATTAAGGGGCGGTGGCATTCATACAGGTTAGAAAATGTATGTTTCAAATCGGCGTCATCTACCTTGTAAGATAGGCGTGTTTATTAATAACGTGTCTTGTAGGAGCCCATCAGACCACCTGACACATACACATCTAATCAGGCCCGTGGAACATTATTAGCAATGAATTTGAGTAGTCTTTGTCAAAGAGGCGGTTTTACTAAGTCCGTGGGGGGGGGGGGGGCCTGGCGAGAGGTTTGTAACCCGTTTGTTTGGTCCATGGTACATGATCGATAATAGCCTTGTTCCCAGAACTCAGATTTTACCAGAGAGTGGTCAAAGTTTGGTATCTGAAGAAAGCTATATTTTTCTAATTTTTCATCACGTTTTTAGCTCTCACATCAAAACGGGTTGAAATGTCGGTTTGGCAACAAACTTTACAGATGATTTTATTGTAAAGTGCTAGGGTTGGGGTTAGAGTGTTACGTGTGGGGGTTAGAGCATTAAGGGTTATAGTGTACATGTACAAAATAGAATCGGTGTTCTGTTAGGGGGATATAGACAGACTCACATCTCACATTCGATGGTAGTATATTACGAGTTAGGGCTAGGGTGGTTTGATAATACGAATTGATTTGAAGGTTAGAGGTTGGTGTTAGATTGGAGTCAAAAAGTTTGAACAGGTTTTTAAATCAGACTGGTCTAAGTAACAAGTAGTTTGTCTAAAATTGAACAGTTATTCATATTTTCTTTATAACGTAACTAGGACAATTTTCCTAGATTTAAATGCAAAATTTCAAAATAAATGAAAAAAAAATTATTGTCGATGCACAGGAAGGAAAAAAAATGTTTTTTCGGGTGGGGACAGAATTACACTTAGACCACAGTTTAACTTTAGACCGGTCTAACTCTTGTGCATCCGGACCTTAAGAGTTGGTGGTTAGGATTTGTTAGTGGTTTAATTTGGAGTTAGGGGGTGTTTGAAACTAGGATGTTAGCAACGTGTGTTAAGAGTTGGCGTTGGGGAGGAAGGGAGTTAGGATTTAGTGTTGGTTGGTACAGGTGTAGGGTTAGAGTTGGGTACGATGTTTGGAATTAGAGTTTGGGTGTTTAGGAATTGCAGTAAGGTTCTGGGGTCTGATGTTATAGGGTGATAATATTGGGTGTTAAGGCTTATTGTGTTAGGCCTTGAAAATCTTTTGGTTAGGGGTTGTAAAAGGATGGGGTGCACGGATGTGTGTTCGATAGATTGAAAGTGTTGGTTTGTGAGAGGTGTTAAGTTGTTGGGTTGTGATGATTTGAGGTATTAGGGTTTTAGAGTTTGATACCAAAAGAATGTACAGCCAAAATCAACCTTAAATTGGATTCAGATGACCTCATTTGACCTCTAAATGACCCCTTGGATGACCCTGGAAATTTATAATCTTGTCATAGACCAATGCAGGTTGGGTGTGGTATTACACGTTCCAATATACATTATATGTCAAGTAGTACTTCAGGTAAGGGGAGCCGAAGTTATCTAATGAGCACTTTTACGCCTCAAGCTATACCTACTATGCCTGTTGTCTACAAGTGCGTTGACCTTTAACTCAATGTACTCATTAACCCATTGTGATTTGAAGTTAGATCTGAGTACTACTTATCTCATCACAGATTGCAATGCAAACATATTTAAGCAAAACTGAGTGAAAACCAGGATGCTGGGAAAATGTGAACATAAAGATGTAACCCTTCTATGCTGGAAGTGCAAGACACAAAAAATAATGACCTGTGGACATTTGACCCCCAGGTCACATCAGGTCACCTTTGCCGGGGGTTCATTTTGGTATCCTCTGTTAGAGAAAATTATAGCTATCTATTGGTACATAAATCATTGCCAATGGTCAATGAAGAAGTGGGAGATAATGGTTGTTTTGCTACCCCTAACCCTTATATTTTGCAGATGCTCTAGCAGCCTCATCCACGATGGCTCTCAACTATCGTCACCTAAAATTATATGGAACAATGTTTCGCCGTTGGGAACATCAAATTCTTAAACTAGACACTATTAGCATCACCCAACAATGTAACTAAAAAAAGATACTTTTGGGTGCATGGGAACCAACCTGCCACCGCCAAACTACTTACAGACTACACCAGTACCCAATGAACTCTTTAACATGGCACAGCTATAGCAAATGATTGATGTCATCTGCTGTTTCCTCTTGGGACAGGTTAATGAAATTAATGAGCTATTTGCATCTTTTGAAGCAAAGTCATTAATCCAATCTACAGTGAACTAAACCAATTAGTTATGACTTCTACACAGGGCAAGCGATCACTTAGAACGACATGGCCCGGTCAGGTGCTGTTGGGGTTAAAATCAGTTAACCCAAGTCTTAACTATTTTGATATTTAAATTTTTTTGCAGAAATTTGAACCTTAACTGTAGGCCCGATATAAATGTTTATTAATGTGATATACATTCCAATATTGCACTTTACCGCCATCAACATCATTGTTTCATATTAATTGCAGAGAGAAGGTTACAGTGTTTAGGACCAGGATTATGGGCTGCTTAGTCTTCCGGTGAAGATTTGCAACAAGAAACCACAAGTCCGTAAAACAACAGGTAAGTAACAAGTAGAAAAAAGGTCATCATATGCCCGTCACCAGAATTTTTTTTAGTGAGGAGCGCTTTTTTCCAAAGGGGGACCCTTTTCCCCAGATCAATTTGTGGCCTGTTTTTGAGACAATTTTAGGGGTTTTGGGTTTAGGAATTTGACATTTTTTTTGATTGAAACTGGGGTTTTTCATATTAAGATTGCTTACTCAATGTATTAACGATATTAGCACCCATTTTTTTTGAAGAGCGCCCCCAATTTTGTCTCCGCCTGAAAATTTGTTCGCAGAAGAGAGAGATTTAGTAATCACTTTTCTGTCGTCTGTAGTCTGTCTGCCGTCTGTCTGGTCTGTCTTGTCTGGCTGTCTGTCTGTATGTCGTCTGTCAGGCTATCTGTGTGCTTGACGTTCGTGTTCACAGGCTTGTGTACGATTTATCTGGAGTTCCGTAAGGGCTATGATGATGTAACTTGGTGGAAAGACGCGGGTCACGAGGTCTCGACCTGATTAGATTTTGGGCGTAAAATATGCAAAGTAAGTATTCTAATTTGCATAATTTACGAAATTTCCCGCAAGGCTTGGTACAACGTTTTCTGGAGTTCCGTAAGGCGGTATGCTGATGTAAACTTGGTGGATGGGAGCGGGATGAGAGGTCTCGAACTAATTAGATTGCGGGCGTATTTCGGGCAAATTAAGTATGCAAATGATGCTTAATTAATATGCAAAAAACAGCGTAAATGCTATAATTTTGAACGTACATTGGATAAACCAAAGAAAAATTGCCTTCACTGCATGAAAGCCTTTTATGGTGCTTGCCGCACTTTTTTGCAATTGAAAGCGTGTGAGACATGCGGCTGAGGATGCAAATGAGCTAATTAAATAAACGTAATTACTGTATCTCTGAAAACGTACCATCGGATAGCAAAATTCCTCGCTGCATGAACGAATACTATGCCAGCATCTTTTGGGTGAATCATAATGGGTCAAAGTGCTTGTGGGCCGATTTAAAGGGGCATTTTTGATATACAATTGATCTAATTAAATATGCATAATTGCTGTATCACTGAAATTGTAAATTGGTATGCAAAATTCCTTCGCTTAATGAGATCTATGCCGTACATTTTTGTATTGAAATCAACAATTGCGGTCAAAGTGCAAGTGGATAAATTAAAGGGGCATGTTTGGATGCAATTGATGTCTAATTAATTATGCGTCATTGCTGTATTGCGGTCAATTGTACATTGGATATGCAAAATAATTCTTAGCTACATGAGACTACTATATGGTCACATCTTTGTGTGATCATATTGTGGTCAACAAAATGCTTGTCGGCCAATTAAAGGGGCATCTTTGATTATTTTTTTGTAAAAAAATTGCAACTAATGCTAATGCATTGGTCCTTTCAACCAAATTTTCAGGTTGTCAATGTCAGATGTGAAAATACTACACATGAATCAAAAGAAGTTCTTCACCACATGAAAGACTAGGTTGGCATTAAATCTTTGTTTGAATCATAATAGGGTCAAAGTTGCATTGTGGCAATATTAAAGGGCCATTTGTGTACAATTGACCTATTTATTTCTTCGCAGTTGAGCTCTATAGCTGCTGAAACAGTAACATTGGATATGCAATATTCTGTGTCATGGGCAGGGGGCGGGGTTGGGGATGTGCGGGGGGGTGTGATGGGAAGGGGTAGGGTTTCAGGTTCGAGGACGGAGGGTGGGAGGGAAGGGGGGAGGTGGGTGCCAGGTTAGGGTGGTGGGGCTGGTGGGTGTGTGAATGGGGCGGGGGTGTGTGGTGTGGCGGAGGGAGATGGGGTGTGGCGGAGGGAGCATGGGCAGGCATGTGGTGATGGGACGGGAGCTGGGTGTGTGGGAGGGTACGAGGGTGTGGGGGAGGAAGGGATGAGCCGGGGGTTGGGGGAGGGGGATGGGGTGGTGGGGAGAGGGGGATGGGTGTGGGGCTGAGGCGGCGATGGCGTGTTGCGGAGGGGGCTGGTGGCGATTGTTGGGGAGCGGTGGCGTTGGGGTGTGGGGGAGGGGTGGGTGGCGGGGAGGGGGAGGGGCGCGGGGTTGGGAGGGGGATGGGCGTGTTGGGGAGGGGATGGGGTGTTGGGGAGGGATATGTGTTGTTGGGGGAGGGGGGTAGGGTGGGTGGGGAAAGGGGGGAGGGGGTTGGGTGGTGGGGAGGGGGTGGGGTGTTGGGGACAGAGGGGGCTGGCGTGTTGGGAGGGAGAGGGGGTATTATAGCGGGGTGTTTAGAGGACGGGGGGCGGTGGGGTTGTTGGGGGAGGGGTTGGGGTGTTGAAGAGGTGCATGGGGAGGGGGTTGGGGGTTGTTGGGGGTGGTTGGGGAGGGATCGGGGTGTTGTTGGGGAGGGGTGGGTGTGTTGATGGTGTGTTGGGAGGGAGTGGGGTGTTGAGGGGGTGTTAGTTTCTGTGTTGGGAGGGGGTGGGTGTGAGGTGGTTGGGGAGAGGGGGTGGGGTGGTGTGGGGTGTTGGGGAGGGGGTGGATTGTGGGGGTGGTTGTGAGGAGGGGGTGTGGAGGGTGCGGGGGTGGGTGTTGAGGATTTTGTGTTGGTGGAGGGGTGGGGTGTTGAAGTGGGTGTGGGAGGGGGTGGAGTTGTTGTGGTGGCTTTTTGGGGAGGGAGGTGGGGGAGGGTGGGTGGGGTGTTGAAGGGTGTTGGGAGGGGGTGGGGTGTTGAAGGGGGTTGGGAGGGGGGGGGGGTGTTGAGGTGTGTGTTGGGGTTGGGGAGGGGGTGGGGTGTGAGGGATGTTGAGGAGGGGGCTGGGGGAGTGCGGGTGTTGGGTATTGAGGGGTGTGGGGAGGGGGGATGGGAGGGGTGGGTGTTGAGGCGGTGTTGGGGCGGGGTGGGGTTGGTTGAGGTGGTAGTTGGGGTAGGGTGTTGGGGTGTTGGGGAGGAGGGTTGGGGAGGCGGATGTTGAGGGGTGTGGGGACGGGCGGTGAGGGGTGGGGTTGTTGTATGAGGTGTGTTGGGGAGGAGGTTTGGGTGTGGTGGAGGGGGTGGGATGTTGCCAGGGTGTTGGGGAGGGGGTGCGGGTGTTGAGGTGTGTGGGGGAGGGGGTAAGGGTGTTGCGGGGTGTTGGGAGGGGTTAGGGGTGTTTCGGTTGTGTTGGGGAGGGGGTGGGGTGTTGTTGCGGTGTGATGCGGGAGGGGTTGGGTTGGGCTGGTGGTGTTGGGGAGGGGAGGGGTGTGCGGGGGAGTGGGGAGGGGGTGGGTTGTTGAGGTGGTGTGGGGAGGGGTTGGGTTGTTGCAGGTGGTTGGGGGAGGGGTGTGCGGGCGTGTTGGGGAGGGGTGTGGTTGAGGGGTGTGGGAGGGGGTGGGGTGTTGGGGAGGGGGTGAGGGTGTTGGGTGAGGGGTGGAGGGGTGTTTGTGGGATGTGGGGGGGGCGGGTGGAAGGGGGGGGAGTGGGGGGATGTTGGGGAGGGGGTTGTGGGGGGATTGTGACGGGGGTGGTGGTCTTCTTTGTGTTGGGGGGGAGGGGGGGGTGTTGAAGGAGTGTTGGGGAGGGGGTGGGGTGTTGCGGTATTGGTTGGGGAGGGGGGTGGGGGTGTTGTGGTGTGTTGGGGAGGGGGTGGGGGGTTTGTTTGCGTGTGGTTGGGGAGCGTGTGGTGTGTTGACGGGGTGTTGGTTGAGGGTGTGGGGTGGGTGTGGCGGGGTGTTGTGGAGGGGCTGTGGTTGTTTTGGGGTTGTTGGGGAAGGGGGGGGGTTGCAAGGTTCGGTTGGGGAGGGGAGTGGGGTCTTGCGGGCGGTGGGTGTGGGGAGGGGGTTGGGGGTTGGGGAGGGGCTTGGGGTGTTGCGAAGGTGAGGGGAGGGGGTTGGGGTGTTGCGGGGTGTTGGGAGGGATTGGGGGTGGTGTTGGTAGGGGATATGGGGGTGTTGGGGAGGGGGGGGTGTTGCGGGGGGTGTGGGAGGGGGTGGGTTTGTTGGGGTGGTTTCAGTGGTTGGGAGGGCGTGGGGTTGTGGGGAGGGGTGGGGGTGTTGAGGAGGGGAAGTGGTATGTTGCGGTGGGTGGGGAGGGGGTAGGGTGTTGCGGGGTGTTGGAGGAGGGATGGTGGGGTTATTGGGGGGGTGGGGTGTGTGGGGAGGGGAGTGGGGTGTTGAGGGGTGGTGTTGTGGGAAAGGTGGAGGAGGGGGCGGTGGGGTGTTGAGGTGGTGTTGTTGGGGAGGGGGGGGGAGTGAGCGGTGGTGTTGGGAGAGGGGGTGGGTGTGTGTGTGCGGTGTGTGGGGAGGGGGTGGGGTGTGCGGGTGTTGGGGAGGGGTTGGGTTGTTGTGGTGGTTTTGGGGAGGGTGTTGGGGAGGGGGTGGGTTTATTGCAGGTGTTGGGGAGGGGGGTGGGTTGTGTGCAGTGTGTGGGGGACCGGGGGGGGGTGGGGGTTGCGGGGGAGTTGGGGGGTGGGTACATTGCAGGGGTGTGGGGTTGGGGAGGGGTGTTGCAGAGGGGCTGGGGTGTGCGGTGTTTTGGGGAGGGGGTGGGGTGATGTTTGTTGAAGGTGTTGGGGATGGGGGGTGGGTGTGCGGGGGTTGGGGAGGGGGTGGGGTTTGGGGAGGGTGTGTGTGGAGGGGTGGTTGGGGAGGGGTGGGTTGTTAGGAGGTGGGTGGTGTTGGGGAGGAGGGTTGAGGGGTGGGGAGGGGTCGTTGAGGCGGTGTTGGGAGGGAGGGGGTGGGTGTTGCGGGGTGGGTTGGGGAGCGGGGGGGTGTTGGCAGAGGGATGTGCAGCGGTGTTGGGGGGGGGGGGGGGTGCGGTGTGTTGGGGGGAGGGGGTGGCTAGGATGTTGCGGGGTGTTGGGGAGGGGTTAGGGGTGTTGGGGGGGTTGGGGAAGGGTTTAGGGGTGTTGTAAGGTGTGTTGGGGAGGGGAGGTGGGGTGTTGAGGTTATGTGAGGGGAGGGCGTTGGGTTGTTGAGGTGGTGTGGGGACGGGGTGTAGGAGGGCGCTGGGTGTTGAGATGTGTTGGGGTGGGTGTGTTGAGGGGTGTTGGGGCGGGGTTGGGTTGTTGCGTGGTGTGGGGTAGGGGTTGTTTGTTGAGGTGGTGTTGGGGAGGGCGTGTGGGAGGCGGGGTGTTGGAGGGTGTGGTTGCGGGGTGTTGGGGAGGGGTGTTGAGGGGGTGTTTGTGGGGGAGGGGTGTTTGAGGGGTGTGTTGGGAGGGGGTGGGGTGTTGGGGAGGGGGTGGGGGGTTGGGAGGGGGTTGGGGGTGTTGTGGGATGTTGGGAGGTGGGGGATGTTGGGGAGGGGGGTGGGGTGTTGAGGTGTTTTGGGGAGGGGGGGTGGGGTGGGGTGTTGTTGCAGGGTGGTTGGGGAGGGGGGTGGGAAAAGTAAAAAATTAAAAAAAGGGGTGGGAGGGTGGGGGGTCGTGGGGGAGGCGGGTGGGGTGTGAGGAGGTACTGTTGGGGAGGGGTGGGGGGTGGACAGGGGGTGGGGGTTGTTGAGGTGGTATGAGGGGTGTTGCGGGGTGGTTGGTGGGTGTTGATGGGTGTTGGGGGGGTGGGGTGTGAGGTGTGTTGGGAGGGGGTGGGAGTGTTTGGGGGGTGTTGGGGAGGGGAGGTGGGGTGTTTGAGGGGATGTTGGGGAGGGTGTGCGAGGGGGTGGGGTGTTGGGGTGTTGAGGTGTGTGTGTTGAGGGTGTGCGGGGGGAGGGGGGTGTTGAGGGGTGTTGGGAGGTGGGGGTGTTGGGGTGTTGCGGTGTGTTGGGGAGGGGGTGGAGGTGTTGAGGGTGGTTGGGGAGGGGTGGTGGGGATGTTGAGGGGTGTTGCGGAGGGACGGGGGGTATGTTGAGGTGGGGTTGGGGGGGGGTAGGGTGTTGAGGGGGTGTTGAGGAGGGGGTGGGGTATGAGGGGGTGTTGGGGGATTGAGGGTGTTGGGGAGGGGGTGGGGGTAGGTTGAGGATGGTGTGTGTTGGGGGAGGGGGTGGGTGTTGAGAAGGGTGGTGTTGGGGAGGGGCGTGGGGTGTTGAGGTGTGTTGGGGAGGCGGGGGGGTGGTGATCGGTTTGGTGTTGGGGAGGGGGGGGTGTTTGAGGTGGTTTGCGACGCAGGGGGGGGTGGTGTGCCGGTGGATGTGGCGAGTGGGTCGTTGGTAGGTGGGGAGAGTGGGGGTGGCGACGGGGGTGGCGTGTGTCTGTTGCGGGTTGTGGCGGAAGGGGCGTGGGGAGAGCGGTGGGGTGTTGTGGGGTGGGGGGGGAGGGGGTGGGGGGTTGCGTGGGTGTGGGGGGAGGAGAGTGGGGGGTGGGGAGGGGGTGGGGTGGTTTGCAGGTGCTTTGGGAGGGGGTGGGGTGTCTGAAGGTGGTGGGGTGCGGGGTTGTGTTCGGGAGGGGTCGGGTGTTGAGGGGTGGGTTGTTGCGGAGTGTTGGGGAGGGTGGTGGGGGATGGAAGGGGTTGGGGTGTTGGGGAGGGGGGGGGGTGTTGCGGGGTGTGGGGATGGGGGTGGGGTGTGCGGGGTGTTGGAGCTGTTTGGTGTGGGTGTGTTTGCGGGGTTGTTGGTTGAGGGTGTGGGTGTTGCGGCCTGTGTTGTGGAGGGGCTTGTGGTGTTTTGGCGGTTGTTGGGAAGGGGGTGGGGTTGTTGCAAGGTGTTGGGGATGGGGGTTGTGGTGGGGTGGAGTGTTGCATAGGGGTGGGGTGTTGTAGGGTAGTGGGGAGGGGATACCTCCAAATCCTCCACTGTTATCTGCTTGCACAACTTCTTTGGGAACACTTACTTGTAAAGTTGCCAATCTGGTGCTTGCTGCCTCTTTGGTCATTACAGCTATACGCGAAAAGCAGGCGAGACTTGTGGTCGCGACGAGAACCGCATTTTTCAAAACAATGAGATTTTTACACGGTTGCATTGGTAACTGCTAGTAAACCTATACTGTGAATGGTTAAGCTCGAAATTGTGTGTGTGTCACAAACGACAGGAATTTTGTAATTAGAATAATATTATCAGGGATCCCGATAATAATCAACGGCTGCTGGAAATGGCTTCCAATGTGAAATAGCCCGGGAAAATCATAGCGCCATGTAGTGTCTACGCTCATCCATGTTGTTTTTATTGTTTCAGGCAAGTCAACTTAGGGTTATTTTCGAGGGCGGTTGGCAGTATTTCATCCATGGCGGAAATAACGGTGCATTTCAAGCTCTTGCCGTTAAGTTCCATCTGGATCCCAATTCTAATAACAAAATCACTAATTTTATGCTAAATACGCCAGTTCTAGAATTCTCGTTTCGAGGTTGTATAGTTTCCTAGACAATTACAAGTAACGTGCAAATATCAACTTTGACAATGGGGGCGGCGCTATTCAAAAAAGGTGCCATATTGCTTTAAACTCGTTCATGATTTGTAAATAAGCTGAAAAGTCCCTTCTATTAATAAAATGTGGACTTGATATTTTCGTCAGGATGACAGAAAGATTAAAGCATGCTTGTCCATAGAGATGATAAGGACACAGCAGGCAAGTCAAACTTATGTTTGGTGTTTGTTTTATTATTGGACGGATTGCGTTAGGCAAAAATCCGGCTTATGCAATGGCAATGTTGGATGTGTATGTATGTAAGGAAGATTGTAGGATGTACGTGTGTGGTCTGGCCAAAAAAGTGTACTTTTGCCAAACTTTTTTTCCAGATGAGATAGAGTACGAAACTTAGATATATTGTGGAAGGGTACAAGCCCCTACAACCATGGAATCCATTCCCTCAGTGTCCTCCCCTGGGTCGGACCTGGGGTGGGGAGGAAATGTCAAAAAAGTCAAACATGTTCACAAAAAGGTAAACATTTTGCCTAACTTTTCCAGATGAGCTAGAGTTACCCAAAATCTTAGATATATTGGAGGAGGACACAAGCCACATTAACAATGGTAATCACAACCACCAGGGTCTCGCGGGTTCTGACAGGGGGTGGGGAAATGTCAAAAAAAGGTCAGCATTTCACAAAAAGGTGTAAACATTTTCGCCAATACTTTCTAGATGAGCTTGAGTACCCAAACTTAGATATATTGTAGGAGGGACAAAGGCCCTACTAACCAGGGATCCTTCCCCCAGGGTCCTCGCCCTGGATATGACGGGGGGTGGGGAAAGTAAAAAAGTAAGCATTTTGCCATAACGTTTTTTCAGATGAGCTAGAGTACCAACTTAGATATATTGTAGGAGGACACAATCCACTACTAACTATGTAATTCCTTTCCCCCAGGGTCCTCCCCTGGGTCTGACAGGGGGGTGGGTGGGGAAATGTCAAAAAGGTCAACATTCCCAAAAAAAATCTTGTTTTCTAGATGAGTTAGAGTAGTTAAACTCAATATAATTTTGTCTATAGACAAAGTGTTTAGACCTTGCCTTTGATAAGCGCTAGGCAGACCGGCCCTAACTACATGATATGGATTTTGTTGAGGTTTGGGGTCCAAAGTTCACTTAGCTTCAAGGGCCTTCCATGCAGGCAGGACTGGCATCTGGATTTTTGGTCTCCACGTCTTGCTTCACGTCTAACTTATCATACACAATGTACATCCATATACAAAGACACAGCGCTGCACATACCCTGGAGAAAAGCAATGCCGTCCATACCGCAAATTGGCGGTTTACAGATTTTTTATTGTTTGTCCAATGAGTCTTTGAAATGTTCGTGGCTAGGAGTTATACAACCAACCAGTGCAATTTGAGAGGATAGATAATTTGTTTCCGCAGAAATCGCATTCTCCCTTAACGGTTGCAAACAAGCGATTGAGACATCCATGTAAGTGTTATATGTAGTGATTTCATATTGGTTAGACACTTCTTAGAAATCTTACCTTGTATTTTGGTACAGAAATGTTATTAAAAGTGAAAAATACAAACGGTGATTTTTGTAAGCTCATATGAAATAGAAATAGCTCATAGAAACAACATAGCTGAATTCGTATTTGCTCCATACAAAATAGAAATTTCACAATTTGTAACAAAGAAAGCAATATTCTCAGCTTAATCATATGGTGATATTTTGGATATAAAGGCTTTACACCAGTGCCAAATCAGAATTTTAAATGTTTTTCAGTGAACCTGTGATTTGAAATCTCTCATTGCACCTTTAGTTTCAGGTTATGAATGTGTTTAATATTCAATATCTGTTCACATACCTAGGGGGGTAAGGTTCTTTAGTGGGGGATGGTGGATGTGAGGTGCTGTGGACAGCGAGAGTGAGGTAGGGGGGGGAAGTTTAGGGAATGGGGGAGTTGTTGCATGGAAAAGATATCTGTTGAAGATGAAAGGAATGGTGGTATTAGAGCTGTGTGAGATCAGTATGCTGTATGGGAGTGAGAGTGGTTTGTCTGATGGAAAATGAGATGGGATTTTGAGGGAGGAAAGAGAGAGCAATGATGAGAGAGATGTTGTGGTGTGAGTTGGGTGGCAGGATGAAGACTGCAGGGACTGATGAGATGTGGTTTGGAGAGGCGTGGACTGGTTGGCGAAGGCGAATAGTGTACGTTTGGTTATGGGCAGGGTGTTGAGGAAGGATGAGAGCATGTGTTAAAGAGGGCTTTTGAGTCGAGTGTGAGCGGTTGAGGAGGCGGGGACGTAAAGAAGACATGGAAGAACAAGGGAGGAGGAGAGTGGAGGGTGGGTTGAGGAGGGGATGCATTGAATCGGGTGAAATGGAAGGAAGGAAGTCCAGGGCGGTTGCTTGCTGCAAATGTGAGGTGAAGCCGGCGCCCCGTTGACGCCAAAACCGGATTAAAACTTTGGTAGTAGTATCGGAAATAAAATTGAGGATATTATGTATATTTAACACCACAAAAATGCAAACTGAAGACATGGAAGAAGTTCATTATAAAACATAAAATCCAGCTGAACAAAATGTGAAATTGTCCTTTTCTAATTGGCGAAATTGTAATGTCAATCCATATTATCCCCATCAGGGGCGTTGGCTTACCCTGTGTGGATGTCTGTTTTTGCATGAAAAGGATGTGCCAAATATCAAAGACAATTGCATTTAATCCTGTGGATCAGAAATGGGGTTTTGGTAGTGTGCCAAAAAAATGGGATGGTGGTGGTAACCACATTGCACCTTCAGTGGACATTACTAATTGTCAGAGAATCAAGCATTCAAGACCCATACACACTCCAAAGAAATTTCTTGTTATTTAAACGACATCACTGTATAAAAAGAAAAGTAAAAAAAACTCATCCAAAAATCAGATTTTGGCATGTCTGGAATATTATGGTATCCTAAACACCCTGCAAGTGATGATGCTATCAACTAGTAAGGGGATATAAAATCAAGATATTCTAGTCATACTGTCCTTAAGGACACTTACCACAACACGGTAATTGAATGGGGATTCGTTATCTTGCAAACACTGCTTGTTTCTTCCTTTTCTGCTATTTTTCAGCCGCAAAAATAACTTATGGAGTTTAGAGACCATTCCTTCCCTTTGATGATGTTCCCGCAAAAATCAAATATGTTGACTCTTCTTGATGAATCACTGATAGTGTCTAAATAAAACATCAGTTTATGGTTCAGTCAAATCATCTTTGTCTGATTTTTGGCCTTACCTGATAGGCTTTTCTCACTGAGTGGAAAGGCCGTAGGGCCACTAAAATGGAAACTTGTCTTGTTTCTTGTGCCAAATGTTGTTGTACAGGATTACATTTTCTAAATTAAACCAATCTCGTTAAAAATTATGTTTTTGCACTAATTTCTCACAAAAGCAAAATTACTATGGGATGAAATGGCCATACCCTTCCCTGGACCGTTGTAGGGACATTCATGGGCCTCACACACACCAGGGACTTTAGGATATAAAGATTGGCAATGACTTGACCCCCCATCGGTAACAAGTTTGGGCACATGAGCTGATATCGGGTTGCAGTTCATTGATAACGGATCGTAGGCAAGACCCTCTGGTAGAAAATCTATAGGCAGTCTGAGGTCATCAGATTGCTATGTCTCGCTCGTTTTGAGTAATGGTTCAAGTTGGCTGGCCTAAAAAATGGAAACTTGCTGAAGCGAATCTGCGCTAGAAGTAGCCCAAAGTCTGGGGAAAGTGTAAACCTTTTTTATAATTGTTCTGAATATTGGTATTAATGTTTTTTTACAGCCCCGGGGGGGGGGATCCACAGCCAACCTGACATTTAACCTCAGCTTACGGGAGTCAGAGCTCACGGCAAAAGACAACCGTGGTGCTTCCTTACACATCTCAACAGTAGTACTAATTGTAATATTTATAAGGGTCTAATCTTAATGCAGTGGTCCATGATTTTATGCACAAATAAGAAATCGTCTCATGTGCTAAAACACATGCTCTCTCTACTTTCAATATTGCTATTTTTGCTCGGTTGTATTTCTGGATAATAACAATCTTGTTTTCTTTTATATTTAGGAGGAGGGGTCATGATTGAACTAACATCTGTTAAATTTTTAAGAAAAGAAAAGATTGTGTTGTAAACCATCCATACTGAATTTAACATGTTCATGAAATTCAAATAAAAATACCGGTTAGTGATGGCCGATCTCTTGATCGGCAGATCGGACATCTGCCGGATTTAAAACTTTGGTTTAGTAGTATGGAAATAAAATGAGATTATCATTATTGTATATTTAACACTCACAAATATTGCAAACTGAAGACATGGAAGAAGTTCATATAAAAACATAAAATCCAGCTGAACAAAATGTGAAATTTTCCTTTTCTAATTGGAGAAATTGTAATTGTCAATCCATATTCTCCCCATCAGGGTGCCTGTTGGCTTACCCTGTTTGGTGCTTGTTTTTGCATGAAAAGGAGTGCAAAGTATCAATAGACAATTGCATTTAATCCTGTGGCATCAGAAATGGGGTTTTGGTAGTGTGCCAAAAAAAAAAATGGGAGGTGGTGGTAACCACATGCACCTTCAGTAGACATTACTAATTGCAGAATCAAGCATTCAAGACCCATACACCACTCCAAAGAAATTTCTTGTTATTTAAAGGCACATCACTGCTAAATAAGAAAAGTAAAAAAAAATCATCAAAAATCAGATTTTTGCATGTCTGGAATTAGTATGGGTATCCTAACACACCCTGCAAGTGATGACTGATATCAAACTAGTAAGGATAAAATCAGATATTCTAGTCATTACTGTCCTTAAGGACACTTACTGCAACACGTAACTGAATGGCGATTCGTATCTTGCAACACTGCTGTTTCTTCCTTTTCTGATATTTTTCCAGCCGCAAAAATAACTTATGAGAGTTTAGAGACCCATCCTTCCCTTTTATGATGTTCCCGCAAAATTCAAATATGTTGACTCTTTTGGATGAATCACTGATAGTGTCTTTAAATAAAACATCAGTTTATGGTTCAAATCATCTTTGTCTGATTTTTGGCCTTTCACTCTGATAGGCTTTTCTCACTGAGTGGAAAGGCCAGTAGGCCACTAAATGGAAACTTGTCTTGTTTCTTGTGCAAATTGTGTTGTACAGGATAATTATTTTGACATTAACAAATCTCGTTAAAAATTAATGTTTTTGCTTAATTTCTCACAAAAGCAAAATTACTATGGGATGAAATGGCCATTAACCCTTTCCCTGGACCCGTGCTAGGGACATTCATGGGCCTCACACACCAGGGACTTTAGGGATAAAGATTGGCAATTACTGACCCCCCATCGGTAAACAAGTGTGGGCACATGAGCTGATATCGGGTTGCAGTTTCATTGATAAACGGCCTCGAGGCAAGACACTCTGGCTAGAAAATCTAGGGCAGTCTGAGGTCAGAATTGCTATGTCTTGCTAGTTTTGAGTAATGGTTCAAGTTGGCTGGCCTAAAACAATGGAACTGCTGAAGCGAATCTGGGCTAGAAGTAGCCCAAAGTCTGGGGAAAGTGTTAAACCCTTTTATAATTGTATCTGAATATTTGTATTACTGTTTTTTTACAGCCCGATCCCACAGCCAACCTGACATTTAACCTCAGCTTACGGGAGTCAGAGCGCAAGGCAAAAGACAACGTGGTGCTTCCTTACACATCTCAACAGTACGTACTAATGTAATATTTCTAAGGGCCTAAATCTTAATGCAGTGGTCCATGATTTCTGCACAAATAAGAAATCGTCTCATGTGCTAAAACACATGCTCTCTCCTACTTTCAATATTGCTATTTTTGCTCGGTTGTATTTCTGAAATAACAATCTTGTTTTCTTTTATATTTAGGAGGAGGGGCATGATTGAACTAACATCTGTTACATTTTTAAGAAAAGAAAATTGTGTAACCATCCATACTGAATTTAACATGTTCATGAAATCAAATAAAAATACCGGTGTAGTGATGGCCGATCTTAATCGGCAGATAGGAAATATGCCCGATTTTGGTCGAATCGGCTTTTAATCGGGATCGGGAGAAAAAGTTATCAGCTACCGAGCTACCTCAACGACTCTGCCAAACTGACAATAAAAAAGCCAAAGTTTACTAAATACAACAGAGATTTTTAAAGCTTACCATTGATATTTTGCTATGTGACACTACATTATGTCATTATAAATGCGCAGCCATCATTGACCGCAAGAATCCTGTTGTTGAACACTGTAGATAATTTCTATTACTTTTGCGTATTTTAACGCAATACTTCTGAAACGGGAGGTTTTCCTGCGGGTGAAGATCCTCCAAAATAACTTGGAAAAATTCCTCACCATCTACAGACGGAAATGAATGAGCATGCGTACAAGTAGTAAGTGCAGCCATTGTATGGCTGAAAAGAAGACTCCACGTGCGTTCGCATTTAGGGATGTAAGTTTTTCCGGTTAATTGCATAAACCGTTTAAACGGAAAGTCCGACGACCGTTTAAACGTTTCAACGGAAAACGGACCTCCCAGGTCATCACAATGCTGATTGTTGCTGACTGCAGCGAAAGGAATCAATAAAATGGAAAATCCCCGGGAAATCCCACCCATATGATAGGACAGTACATGATTGTGCGTGCTATTTTGTTGTGCCCGCCGAACGAAGTTCGGAACGGGGACTATGCAATGGGCTCCGTCCGTCCGTATGTCTGTATGTCCGTAGGTCGTATGTCCGTATGTCTGTGAGAAAATGTTAACCCTGGTAAAATTCCGTGATAAAAACTGTTAAAACCATTGATATGCTGTATCTTTGAAAGAGATATCGGGCACACAAAAAAAAAATTGTTCTTTTTTTCGCTTCATGGAAGTGATCATGGCATGATCGTTTTGCGATTTGAAAGGTGTGATATAGGCGGCTTGGTATGCAAATGAGCTAATTAAATATGCATAATTAATTTCACTGAAAGGGTACCATAAGATATGCAAAATTCTATTGCCACATGAAGTGTATCTTGGCATGCATTGTTTTCGCGCTTTGAGAGTACATGATATATCGCTTAGGTATGCAAATGAGCTAATTAATTAAATATGCGTAAATCCTATGTATTTCTGAAACAGTACATCAGATTATGCAAATTCTTTTGCCATATGAAGGGTACACTTTGGCACTGCATTGTTTTCGCACTTTGAAAGTGCACGATGTATATGTGGCTTAGGTATGGCAAAGGAGCTAATTAATATGCACAATAAATGTTTCAGCTAAACAGTTACATCGGCTGTGCAACATCCTCACTACATGAAAGCTTATGCCAGAACATTCTTTGTGTGAAATATGTGGGTTTTTTAGGTATGTGGTTTAGGTATGCAAATAGTACGAATTAAATATGCAAATAAATGTTCAGCTTTGAAAATTTGGGGAAAAAACAACGTACAGTCGTAGTGCAAATTCCTTCACGACATTGAAAGGCTTATGCAGACATCTTTTGTGTTGTGAAAAAAATATGTGCAGGTTTTTTAGGTATGTGGTTTAGGTATGTCAAATGCGCTAAATTAAAATATGCGCAATTTGAAATTTACACTGAATGACACGGTACATCAGATGTGCAAAAGTTCCTTCGCTACCTGAAAGGCTATGCCATACATCTGTTTGTGTGACATGATTGTGTGTTTAGTTATGCAATGTAGTGCTTATCTCCTTCCATCAAGATGCATTTATTTTAAAGGTGTATTTCCAATTACGTCATTTCTTGTATGCATATACTCCACTCGCACTCATACGTCCACTGCACTTACTAATCTTCTTCACTCCACCTCCAATTCTGACATTGCATGGTTAAGGGGGTGGTTCTAGTGGTCTCGGGTCAAGGAGTGTGGTGTGAAATCAGTTGTCACTTCAACTGATCGCGAATTCGTCGGGTACATATTTTACGCCTCGCGTAAATACGAGTTCGCCGTGTTTACTTGGCATATGTTCCGCTTCTTAATGTATACGGGGTCACAACTTCACATTTTATTGATCAGCTTCTTAATATATAATAATTAATGGTCTGAAACCTAACAAAATCATGACTATCTCACCTCAGTCCGGGCCTCAGCGGCGACAGAAAGAAAAATTGACCACTTCCAGTGCCGCACCAGTGTATCTGTTACCACGGAAATTTTCGACACATATATATTCGCTAATTTGTTTTTTGTTTCTTTGTGGCCATGGTATTTACTGTTGCCCATTTTGAAAGTATTATAGGAGAATCGTAAACATTATACGATTGCTACACAGTTTCCAAAAAGCGTAATATTCTGGATTTAATTGTGGACATGAAAATTACTTAATTGCAAACAAACCAACTCGCTATAGTCGACCTCTTTTCTCCAGGGTACGAATCATCACCCAGGTCAGGACCCCGTGGCTGACTTCTGCCTGCGCCGGAGCCGAATCGGCTAATATTAATTTGACGGCTGATTTATTTTTCACGATTGCACTAGGATTATTAAGAAATTCATGTTGACATAAACATGTTATGTTCTTTACACTAAACTGCGATTCAACCTTCAGATCTATGTGCTTATATGGCCGGACAACGCTCGTTAAAATACACCATTTAGTCAGGTTATTGCAAAAGTAAAAATTATGTGGCGGCCATTGATTGAGCACTCTTGCACTCGACAGTCTCGGCTCAAGTCTCGGCATAGTTAACACTCAATCGTGTGTGGCATGCATGGACCATGATGACAACAACCTGCATAATAAAGGATCGTTGCTTTAGTGTTGTCGTGGGGGAGAATAGTCGGATTATGACCGATAGTGTTTGGGGGTGGGTCGCATCTTTCTGTAGTAAACAGTGCATAAAAAAATGTGCATTTCATTGCATCCTATTTCTGTTAAAAGAATTTTTGTTGATTTTGTTTAATTCCTAGTCTCGATATGAAAAATCGACCCCCTAAAAGAAGAGGTACAAGGGTTCCCGTTTTTAACCGTTTAACCGGTTAATACTGACAGCCCTATTCCTCATACGTAATTCATAAGTATATGTAAAATGCTGGTTCATTATTTCTTCATTAAAATTCATGTTTTTGCTCAATTGATAATATTTAACTCTTCAACATTATTTAAAGTAAAAAACAGAGCTTCAATCCACAATGAACTTCAAACATAAACTAAATAAAACTTCTCACAAATTCCCACGACTTAGCTGAAAACAAACCCTCATGAGCCAGACACAACGTCGCGGAGTAAGACCTCTCAGCACACGAGTGCCCACGTGCTAATGCTGATAACATAAATAGCTGCACAGTGGGGGGTAACGAACTGATTTGATACACTAGCACGCTAACTCAAATTCCCACGATGTATTTAGCTGTAAACAATCTCACTGAGCCAGACACAACGGCGATGAGTAGGACCGCTCGCACACGAGTGCCACGTGTCATGCTTGATAACGTAATACTGCACAGTGGGGGGTTTTTAAATAATTGATGTATAATATAGAACGCAAACTCAAATTCCCACGACTTAGCTGTAAAACAAAACCTCACTGAGCCAGACACAACGGCGCTGAGTAGGACCTTTCAGCACACAAGTGCCACGTGCCATGATTGATAACGTAATAGTGACACAGTTGGGGGGTTAAATAAGATTTGATACACAAGCACGCTAACTCAACATAACAGAAAACACTGGGTTTATTTCGTTAACACATAGACACTGGCTGCCGGGTGGGAAGTGAAAAGTCGAGCACGGTTTGACGTAAAATATCCATAGGCTGTCACTTGAATATTGTTTCAACTCGAGAGAGGGTAAATGGTGGATAGGTTAGTGTGAATTTCACTGCGATTTTGGCGCGATTTCAATTCAAATATAATGGATCTGATCGGTCCGATACAACAATTTTATGATCGGAGACGGCAGCTAGTTACCGATCTGGGGTGGGAGATCGGCCATCACTATAAAGGTGTTTCTGTAAACTGAAAGGTGGGTATCAGAAACACCATTGATTCAGCAACTATTCAACACTAAAGCTTAATTCCGTCAAGGTTGTTGTATTCACAACCTGGTCAGGTTACAGAAACACCCTAAAAACAATTCATTGATTTACTGTCCTTTTCTTTGAAGGCAATCAGTGAAATGCGGAATAACAACCAGGCACGGGACAGATTTATTATGAGCCAGATGAAGCAGAACGACATTGATGAGGAAGTCCTGATGACGACTGGTATATGCATTACCTCCAAATGGCCTTAAAGATTGAAATTGCCCAGGTGGTGCTTTTCACAGACATGTATCAAATACTGGATGTCACCTGATATTAGCCAATCAGACGATGGTGCTACCTCTTCTATTAGGTAATTCAAACTGAATGCCTGGAGTGAAAGTAAAAATTTCATCCTAAATGCGCTCATCATTTTATCCCCCTGGCTTGAAAAGCCGAGGGGGATTATTGCGAGGGTGCGATGTCTGTATGTGTATGTGTGCGGGGTTCAGTTTGGTTAGGTTTTGGTTTTAGGTTTTTCGTTTTTTGGTCTCCTCGAAAAGTTGAAGTCGGATTTATTTAAACCATACTTGGGGGTTAAGGTACTACAATAGGGGTTCCTTCATATGGGATGGTGGTCAAAGGTCAGGGACCAAGCTCAAAGGTTCATCTGAAGTAATGTTCCAGACTGCCATTGCAGGGGGATGTAGAAGTTTACTTGCAGTATTTTGAATTTGTGACCTGATTTTACCCCTGGAATGGGCTGTTCCATTTAATTTGCACCATGCTGTGGGAGATTGAGAACAAGTCTTCCCAAGGGAATATGGATTTTAAGGGAATAGCCTTGGGGTACTGCAAAAGTGGACACTTTATAACAATTTTAAGATTGTTATTAGAAAACCAGAATTTTACCTTTCATTCCAACCCTTGACAATTAGGGCTGGCTGTGCCCCCTTCGTGGCAAAACCTGTGGGGGGCTCGCTGTTGTATTTGTAAATATGCATCGTATTCTGTAATCAAATTAAGTTGGCAGTACGTGATCAGTACGTGATATATTTAAAACAATGTTTTTGTTTTAAATATTGATTACAATGTGTAATTGTACATGTCCTTGTGATATGAGTGTTTTTTTGAGGAAATATTTTTCAGTGTTGGTTACCTTATGTTTGATTGTGTAAAATATAAGATGCGAGGAAGAATTTGCAATATGTGCCCCCCCTGGTAAAGAGTTTCTTCTTTTCAGTCCCAAGGGTTGAAATCAAAGTCCGTGTCCGCCATTGATTAAGACAGCAAGTGGTTAATTAGGTTGAAAACAGCTTAAAAGTATTCTTTGGTCTGTTCTCACTAAAAAATGTGGGACCGACCTAGGTCCAAGGTCCACACTGAGTGGGCACAGCCCACAGATTTCGTGTGCTCACTGCCGTGATATAGTTACACCCACCCGTGAAATGACATGTGTTAGTATCGGGCCGACAATACCCGGATGTTCTCCTTTTATTTCCCTGCTAATTATGCCTCTTGCATTTTTTAAAAAATACACCATTCGGCCAGTAGTTTTTTTTGCACTCGGTTCCTCCGAGTGAAACTTGGAAACGGAAAACAAACAGAGGATTCTGTGATGAAACTGTTGATGTAAAGCATGTTCGAATTGGTCGAACCAGCACATGTTCCCGCTAATTCTGATCATTTTTAGGAATCGGCATACCCCTATAAAAGTTCAGATGACCGAAACCAGAAGTCCCATGTGCCACTTATGTCGCTAAGAATCTCAAGAATCTTATGATAAAAAAGAGAAGGACAAACTAATCCTGGAAGAAATTTGTGGATATTTTTTGGGTAAATGTGAATTTCAATGTAGCTTGCATACCGATTGTGTTTGTGATAATTTGTCCTTGCTCCCGACGGCCAAGGCAGCGGTGGTTTCTGCGGAGGAAGTAGTAAGCAAGCTGGGCCAAGCAAGCCACTTACAATGTACAAAACACCCCCCAACGCTCTCACTACATGTCTGCTTGGGACCACGTCCTATATAGTACTGAGGCCGGCGAGGCCACTGTATAAAAAAGGTGGATATGATGTACGATGACACAAGAAAAGCATGAAACAAGGTTCTTTTTTTTCACAGTGATGTATGCCCTTACATTGATTCGGGTGTCAAAAACAGCAAAATACTGCGAAAAATATGGTATGTTTTTTTCATAAATAAGTAAAAAATATAATATTTTTTTTGTTTTCCACAGAGCCACATTCAGTGCACTGGCATTTATTATCATATGATCTCATATTGACATAAATACACATTACATAAACTGTTGCATACATACATCAATCTAGAATATAAGAGGGCATGAACCAATATTAACAAAGAAACAATCTGGTTGTTTGTTACACAGACTATCTAATTTGCTAAAGAAGTGAAAACTGGGTAAGATAATGATCTCATTATTATCCCAAAAATCACATCATTAATTTAAACAAGACTTGTTTTGCTAATGTACATGATCCATTCATTTTATTTAAAAATTCATATATCAAGAGGATAAATTGCATTTAACCTTGATCTAATAGAAATAGAGACTGGGAAATATTCAAAAGGATAGAAGGAATGTACCCCAAAAAACCACACATTCCATTTTTCTTACAATTCACCTAACATGACCTTTGACCTCATCGACAACTAAAAAGATGGATCCCATGTTGCGCCCATGATTTAAGTGTTAATCTCAATTGAAACTTCAACTTTTCAAGAGGTCAATTTGTATTTCCAAGCTTTATCGTACGACTTTACCGCACATACTTGGACTCAAACATGGACCTGTCTATCTTCTACTTTCTCCGTCCCCATGCTCCCCTCGTTGACCCCCAGCAACAAATGGGTGATCCCATGTTGCACCCAATAAAAAATTTGTACCAATGAACTTCAACTTTTCAAAAAAGCAAAATTTACATCTTCAGCAAAGCAACCCCGGACCCACCAACAAGTGAGGGATCCCACGTTTGCACCTGGACCAACCTGGCTCCAAGTACCGAACATCAACTTTTTCAAATGAGGTCAAATTTCACATTGGTCAGCCCATTTTAACATAAATTGACCTATGAACATTAGCATGTGACCTTTTGAGCTCATCAACAAAAAGGGAATGCCATATGCACCCGCGACCAAAGTTCGGTTAAATCTGTCAAAGTGTAAAAATATAGAGGTAAATAATAACCTTTTCACAACAGACAATCACAACAACGGACAGAGCATCCCCGGGGTCCTCCTGCCTAAGGGCAGCGACCAGAAAAAAACCCATAAATAATATTGGTTTGTTTGGTTGACATTCTTTGGTCTTGAATAGAATGCAAAAACTATAGCTACAATGCTGGCTAAGAACAAGGCATTTTTTTCAAGAAATAGAAATAAAACATTGGGTTTAATATTGTGGTATATTAAACACATCAAGGCTATAACACAAAAGGGACAAGGGAAATTTAAAACATGAATCTTTCCAAACCCACAATTGGATCTTTAGGGAGCACACCCACCCCGGAAGGCCCGAAGGCTTACAAATTATGCATTCTGCAAATATGACAAAAAAAAGAACCAAAGTAATCTCAACTTAACCTGGGACTGAACTTTGAAAAACTCAAATCAATACATGTAACAAAAAAACCAAAACGGTAACACCAAAAGGGAAATAAAGCGGCCTACCGCCCAAGTTAAAGCCTATAGCTGACTGAATTCAGGTGTCCCCACTAAAGTGTCCTCGTTGGACCATTTTAAAGAATTATTGTAATAAAGTTACCATATAAATTTATACTCATATGATCCACAATACACTTTATGTATGTAAGCCCAAGTAATGAGACAAAGCGCCACATAAATATGCCTATCTTAGACACAACAGTAGGCACAGTGTTGTTTTTAACAACCTCTAAATGACACAAATGAGGCAGCAGTTTTATAATACTGCCACTGTTATGATCGAGTTCTCGATCACTGAGCCACAGTAAGGTTAAACCAAGACATTCTCTTTTCTTTTTTTTTTGCACGATCGTATCATAGCTGATGGCTTTTTTTTTATATGTATACCCAATAATAAAATTGTTTTTCAAGAAGTGATGCAATAAAAAAACGGATGGCTAATCAGCAACCATAAAAATAGGGAAAATTGGGAAGAAGATTGCTATTCAAGATCTCAACATTAATTTTACACTTTCGAAAAATAGAGACTTAAACAGCGAGTCAACGATGCACATGATGAAAAACAAATAAATAGAAGCGTTAGTGGATACAGTGCCAGTGATGGTGACACTTAATTAGGCTCCATTTTTTTTAACCAAACACATCTGTTATTCTAAAGGCTAAAGTTTTTTCAAGGTACAAACATCATCAAACTTTCTTGGAAAGATTGCCAATTAGAGACTGCTTATTAACGTGCATTAAAATGTACGGCTTCCTTGCAAATCACCAAATATTAAAATTTTGAAATTCAAATCCTGAATACCAAAATCAAATCTTTCATGGTGAGAGTCGCCCTTTTCCGAAAAATATAATTTGCACCTCGGACCAAAAACGTTTAGTAATCTACACGACCAAAAGAGATGAGGAATGTCCTCACCTATTAGACTTACAGAAAAGTACCACAAATTGGAATTAGCCAAACCAATTTTAAATAGATAAAATTTTAGAGTACAATAATTCTATGCAAAATTTTAAAAACTGAAAATACCAAAGGTTTGTCATATACGGGGGAGAAAGGATTGGTATTGTATAAATTTCACTCCAATCAAATTCATATCATGAAAAGATAGCCCACTTGGCTTCTGAATTAGAGTTTTAAATGACTTATCAACACACAGCGGTGAACCCATTTTTGCACAAAACTTTAATAAGATTTTTGTATCTGCGGTTAATCATGTCCACTGGGATAAACAATACTTTCCCCCCCTCTTGACAATTCTATACATAGATTTAGGGATAGCATATCAAACTTAATAATATAAGAAGTTACATTGTAAATTATATTTGCGTTTTAAATAATCCAAGGAATAATACTTGTTATCCTCACCTAATTAATCGAAATATATTTGATACCGTTAACGTACCAATTTCTCATGACAACCATATATTACCACTTATGAATCTCGGAGTGATCCAGAAATAGATCACAAGTAGTACGTGGGATTTCAAAGTACGGCACACATGCAATTGATAACGTCAACGATAAAGGTCTTGTTAATAGACAGGATATAAACTAGCATTTGTTTTAAGTACATCCCATAACAATTTCCTACCAATGGTTCATCTGATATATAATAGAAACATTTCAAATACCGTTATTTTTGGGATCTCAAAAGACGCTTTACCCCATGCATATTCTTAAGCCCTTGACTGATGGAGGGAATAGGAAACCAATTCAAACCCCCATTTCATATCACCAATGATGGTGGTATCCTATTAATTTTAACTGGCTTCCCTGACCAAATAAACCTATTAAATAATAATTGAATTAAGCTCAATAAATGAATGATCAGTGGGGTTTAGGGCAATTACTGATAATAAGAACACAAGTTGAGATAAACCAAGAGATTTGACAATATAATCGTAGATGGGGAATCAAATATCTGAAAGACCAAATTCTAACAATTTCTTTAAATTTTTTATTTAAAATTTTGGAATAAAGTTTAAATTGAAAAATATCAAGATTGAGCTCAAAAATCACAGCCAATAACCGAACTGGATCTCATAAGTAAATTTAAATACTATATTATTATATCTGCGGGATTATCCTTATATAAACCAAGCGGGATCAATTCGGATTTACTGCCAAATTGACCTTTAAACAGCATATTGCTGGAAAATATGAGAATTTCTAAAATCTTTAAGGTATAAATTGCTATCTTGCGTAATGCACTTAAAAGAATTCTCGTATCCTGAACATTTATACCCTGAATGTAAGAATCTGTCCTGATTGCAATATTTAAAATCTCACTACACACTGAAATTCTGATGTACATGTTTAGGGTATGTAATACTCATATCAAGCAGAGATCAAAATTACTGTAAATTGGGAGTAAAGCAAAGCAAGACAATTTAAGTGTATATCAATGAGAAAATGCATTGCTTACTTGTTTTGGGTAGCAAAACAGACCAAAATACTTGTTTAGGGTATGGTTTTTAGTTGGTGCAAATACTTGTTTAGGGTGCATTTCACGCATCATATCCACAAGTGGTCCCCCTACATCCAAGATCAGACCCGATCTCGGATGTAAGTCCAAGTCCACTTATAACACGTTCTCACTAGGGAAGGAAGTGGGCTTGATGTAGCATCGAGTACCACATCCAGGTACTAAACATAGTGAGAACGCGCCCTTTGTGATCGATAAAAAGAGGGTTTTAAAGTTACTATAAATCACTGTATTAGTGTGCACTTGCACAAAAACACCATACCATAAAAGACTCAACAAACAGTGAGGATGTGTTTGTGTGCAATATTTGTATTATGTATGCTCTGGATGTCAATGTTTTCCATGGTGCACCGTGTTGTAAATATAGCGACAATTGTGTTTGTACTCAAGAAAAAAACAGAAAACACAATTTAAAGATGTAGTCTATGATTAAATTGCCCTTCAATCCAAGCCTAAAAAAAGATTTATTTCCAAAGTTTCAGTTGATGGACAATAAATTCACAGAAAGCAACTTTAAAATATACCACATGATTTGAGTATACATGGTGTAGCTGAAGACCCCAAGAAAGATTCTGGCTGTGTTTGTAATGTTCTGTTGCATGATGCGATCTGATATTTATATTGTTAAGAATTGTTGATAAGCATTGTTAAGTTGATCTCAGTCCCAGTCGTGTAGCCAGCCCGGTGGTTCCGAGGGGGGCAATTTTCCGCTAGGTGCAACAAATGTCCCAATCACAAGCAAAAATTTCCCAGTCGCAGGGCAAAAGAATCCGAAAAAGGGCTGATTTAACATAAATATCAGTGTTTTATTTCCTGATTTCCCCTCAAAAAAAGTTTTCAGAGGGGGCACTCTGCCCCCCTCTGCCCCACCTGGCTATGCCACTGCTCAGTCCAAGTGTGTCACAGTGTGGTTGTCATACTTCCTGTATATGCCCATCAGGTTTGATAAGAGTAGAGTGGATGTCTCAAACTGGTCAGTTTCAAGGGATACCAACAGCAGCTCGGAAGCCCGCCCCATAATCCTTTGCGTGCGAACCATATTACCGACTGGCAAATGCGTGTTGACTCCATTTCTTTCTTTGTCGCCGAGAAGGTAACATCGGTCAAGTGTATCAACACAGCCTACGCTATAGAGAATACACGGTCACGAACGGTACACAAACTCAATGTTAAGCACAGCACATGAATTTGAAATTGTCAAGTCCAAAAGAAAATAAACATGCAAGTCCGATATTCCTAGCCCCGTTCCTAGCCCGGATGCCGGACATGATGAACAAATCATACATCCTTGCCTAGACTCAGTCATGTCAGTCTCATTTCCTAGAACTCAAGTACCGTCCTGGTTTACCCGACCAAGTTACTGCCTATTGTGATAGTTTTTTTATCGAGTTCTTACCAAATGACCCAACAAACAGTTATACAAATAAGTAAAATGCTGGATATATTCACTGAAACTTGTAATTACTAGAAATTCATCTTTAGAAGTAGGGAATCATGTGCCTAAAGTATTAGGTCGCATTTCATAATTTGGTCCTAAAAACTATTACATGGTAGAAAATAACAAAATTTGTGCCTTTTTTGATTCAACAGAGTATTGCATTTAATCAATACATTCTAGACCATTAAAAGTACACATTTTTGGAAAGCTTATACTACAATGATGCCAAAGCAGCTAAGTACAACTTCATTATACAGGGTGGGTCAGAAATATACAGGGTGAAACAACAAAAAAAAAATTAAAATTTTTCTTGTCATGGTGAATTGTGTGGTTTCCTTTTCTGAATGGTATGTACAATGTAGATCAAAATAAATATGGATTTAGAAAGGTATTGCTTATGCCCTTCTAACAAGCAAGGAAGAAAGAGTTCACAATAACTTGTGTTAAATATACAGGGTGGTCAAAATTACGCTTATTCTGAAGTGTAAAATACATGTATAAAAGATTTTCATACCATTTTTCAGAGTAAATCTTTCCTGGTCATTGGTAATGGAAGCAAGTTGTTTTCAAAACACATAACCCATATTTGTGTGTACTTTTGATTATATAGGGTGATTAAAAAATAAAATAACCCTGTAAGAGCAATTAACTTCTGGTGCTCAAGTGTCTTAATGCTACGGAAGTTGAACTACTAAGATATTAGTAAAAACAGTGTAGCGAGAAAGTTAATAGTTTAGGGTCTCTTCTAAAACCAGCATTCTTTAATAAAGTCATATAGGGTGATAAAAATGGAGGCGATCCTTCTATATTTCTCCACATTTAAAATAGAGTCCTGCATGTATTCACAGGAAAAAAAATTCTAAAATATACATTGATGTATAAAGCATAATTGGTCCTACTCATTTAAGCACATATTCACTCTTCTAAAATAAGTGCTACAGGTACAAAACAAAAGCATTTATTGTGATTGATTACACAAAAAACATCATGATAATCCACCCTATACAATTTGAACCACCTTGTATATATATTATATATCATAGATATTTGTTTTAAAACTTGACCAGTTGCAAAATAACCATGATCAAACGGCTTGTTCTAACACAGATTAAGACACTTTTACCAATGTGACACAACTAATTTATTGACAAAATGTTATTTTCATGTCACATTGTTAATAAGGATTTTTTTCCACCCTGTAAAATTTTACTCAACCCTGTAAAATGCATGCGTGTTTCTTGGCAGAATGGCATCTTTGAGGTATTTTAACGAATTTATTGGTATAAATCTATCGGCACCATATATTAATGAAGTATCCCTAAATAGCGTACCAGATGGTTTGCCATGGTCATTGGAGTATTACTGCGAAGAAAACATCTTTTCACGCTTAACTTTCGAAACAGCAGTAGACGATTAAGGAAGTGCCACGTTTATATTTTACGCATATCGTTTTGCCACAAGCAATGGTTTAGTCGTCACACCAAATTGAAAGATGATCGGTGGTTAGTAAAGTTCTGGCCTGTATGAAAGACTATCGCGTTTACTTTAACATTGGAATTAAAACCAGCTTAAATTTAACGTTGTTTTCCTTTAAAAAATTATAAATTTATCAAAAATGGCATACACTTGGTGCCTAATTTTTTTATAAAATGAGCCGGGGATTCTTGAGAAATATAGTTTTTTAAAATAAAATTAGGAAGCTCTACATCATACAAAGAAAGACGCTACTCGGTACATTGAAAGGTAGGTAGATGATTGACGCGCATTAGTGGGTTTTCGAACACTGATCTCTCTACCAAGGGATTGGAAACCTGGGCTTCGTAATTGAAGCAATGCTGGCCATGTTGGTCATCCAAAAGAGCCCAAGCAGGTGGTTTAAGAGCCGGTCATTTATATATTACAAAAGTGTTTCCATTGAAAATGTGGATAAGCAACATAAACAGACACAGAATCAAAGCAATTCCAGTGCGGATCGGTATTTGCGCGTATGGGATGACAGGTCTCTAAAACGTGCACCGGGATAAAATTCTGTTTTAAACAGGTTGTTATGGAATGGATTGGGTCGGTAGAACCAAGATTGCCCGCCTGTGCTCCATTCATCTAATCTACAGTACGTGTTGTGTAGCCAAGCCATTGTATAGAGATAAGCTGGTTGACAGGCGACTGACGATTTAAAATAAATATTACGCGGACCCATTTTCAAATGCCTCACGTTTTATGGATTGTTAGTGTTCAGGCCAACAAAAACCTTTGTTAATCACAAAATGATATCCTAAACAAACCTCTTAACATTTTTCTCAAATATCTGAGGTTTTAAAAAGTGTAGTTTTCTTGCCAATAAAAAATTCTAAACGAACTCGCTCCTATCCCTTTGTGTGTCCAACGAAGTCCAAAAGGATGAGGCTTGTGGAAACTTGCCCGTGAATATGCGCGTATGGGATATATTTCGCTGGCTCTGTTTCGGGTAGTCGCATGCGGAGTTGAAATATTACCCCGGAATATAATAAACATGGTAGCTTCCATGCTCGTTGTATACATTTGGTATATGGGTCGGAATAAATCTGGATTTTTTCAAAGGAATACTTCAATGGCCATACACCATCATGGTACGTTTTATTTAGGGTATTGTCATTATCTAGTGCCAATAGACTTAATAAACCAGAAATCGCTTTAACAAGCTTATGAGAAAGAATTTTCCGTATGTGAATACTTTTTCAGCTACAAAGGTCAGAAATTTGGTGTTATTTTCATTTTTTATGTAGCAAGTCCTATGGGCTGCTCCTCCACCGCCTGCTCCTCCACCCCGGCTCTCCAGTGTGCCCACCCTAACATACTTGGACAATTTTAACGTAACTTTGGCATATCCACTCAAAAGAAATGGGACTTGTTGCATTTAAAGAAAGAACAAAATTAGCTACAAAATGACACCAATTTTTTTTTGTCATGATTCAGTACTATCCTGAAAATATTTTACTTGAACATAAAATTTGTGGGAAAAAAATAAATATGGTGAAAATAGCCGTTTTTTTTAAACCAATTTATGAAATGCGACCATTACGAAAGTACGAGTGAAAGTTGTAAACACAGAGCTGATGCCAGGCTGGTGACGTAAATCAATGTAAATAGTCCCTCATATTAACGCGCCATTGTTTTAAATCGTGCCGCTGTTGGCCGCTAGGGGACGTACCCTCAATTCCTGTTCGCTCAATCGTATGCTATAAATGCCTACAGTTGATACTAGCTTTCTTTGGCTGGTTTCAAGAAATTCTAAAAAATGAGGAATATTTAAAAACTGTTAACACAAAGTAAAAGCCCATAGCAATCGTGAATCATTTCTTGATCGTTCAATACCATACATTATAACTTGAAGCCCCCACTAGACTTATGGCGCAGGCTCTTATCATTTACAAGGACCGTTTTTTGGGTAGCGGAACTAATGATTATGTGTTATTGGCGTATAAAGGTTTTCCCTCCCGGTGGCACGGAAAAACGTATTTGAGCCGAAAAGGTACTTGGGAAGGTCTTTCGAGCCGCTGTTGGGATACACCCATGCACAGTAGACTAGTATTCACTGAAACTTAATTGATAGATCGGGTCCGCTTAATATTATACTTATTTTGTACCCTTTCATAGAGCAGGTCTAAGCATACTAGTGGCATTGTTTGGGGGTAGGAGGAGCCCAAGGAAATGTTTTTGAAATTGGCAAATAAAAGAGAACATCTTCACAATCCATTTTGCTCATTTGAAGTAGTTTTATTACTTGACTCATCAGGAGAATTTCAGTAAAACTTGGAAATGCTTAACCAAAACAACCCACACCAATCCCCCCCCCCCACACACACACACACAAACACGCAATGTCTCTGTAGAATAGGTAAGTTTCAATTCTGTTACATTATCACCATACTTCATAGAAGTAGCTTAGTGAATGTGTTTGTTATTCTCCATGTTATAGTCCTTGTTTGTGAATCTGTTATATGCAATACTTTGGGTTTGAACTTCAAGAAATCCACTGACTTTTATATTTGTATGGAGTTTTGTTTCCAAAATGTGCTGATTTCAATGTGCTACTTTTGACAAAATCCTATGCAAGTTTTTGTATTTTATTTTAACAACTTAATACAAAGCACAAATTAAATTAGATGTGGAAATCAAAGGTTAGCAGAACTTCTTGGAAGTTTCTGTAACCTGACCCATCTGACACACTTATGAATTCGGAAACCCTTCACGGAATAAAAGCACAGGTTTATTCTGTTAAGGTTTCCGAATTCATAAGTGTGTCAGAAAAAAGTGTCAGATGGAAACTCCCAAACTTCTTTCTCTATGCTTAATTGTATTCAATTGAGATCATTGATTTTTTTCTTAAAGCGGCACTGGCACATTTCAGAAAATATGAAATATGCTCGCAAGTGATAGTCCATTGGAATAATAGAGATATATTTTACACATAAAAATAACATGCCCAAAAGCACATTAATAAGAGGCAAAAGACATCCAGGTAATTTGTAGGCTAACTTTTTAGTTTGCCTTAACTTTAATCAACAAATTTATCTATTACATGAATATCATAGACTCGTTCTCATCGATATTAAAACCACAAAGGTCATAGTCTGGTCAAACAAGGGGCATGTCATGAGAATCAACTGTGGCGTGTGTTTTCTTGTGTTACATGCCATTTTCGCATCGTCTGCTGGCGACATTAGTTATAAAATAGTTCTGTTTATCCAAAAGCGCGCTGATTTGGGCTTAATAATTCCATGTGAGGGCTAATGTATATAAAAACTTTATAACCATACAAAAAATATCAATTTTGAAAATAGAGGGTGCACTATTTTTAAATGTACGAGTGTCTCTTAACATCACTTTTGTTCTAATGATATTTAAGATGTTAAATTGTCAAGTTAAATCTGATGTCACAGTTAGATTTGTCTAACATTGCGGTTCCCTGGCTTTTACGAGCCAGTCAGCGGACCTTAGGGCGGTGAAGCACTCACGAAAATGGAGTACAGGGATTATTTCACAGGGAGCATGGGAGATGATTTTTTTTAATTTTGGGGTCCAATTCGTAAGGTTAATGATGAGGCATTTCCTGTTAAAACATTTTGACAATCGCAAAAATAAAACTCACGAAACGAAATGTCGGCATTGGCAAATTCTCAAAAAATAACTGCACGCCATACCCTTCACACCTTACTGTGTATCTTGTGCTTTACTCCATTAACACAATGCACATGATACAGAGAAGGTGGAAGGGTATACAATTAATGTTAAATCAGAATGCCGATTGAGAGTAATTTATATTTTCATATCAGTAGATGTAAGAGTGGGATAGTAGGTATGCAAACACAGTATATTCTGGCACTGAAATAAATATGAATGTTTTTCAAATACGAGTAATCTTTGTAAGTTCTTATGACTCTGCATAGTCTAGTTTTGGTATATCAATGAAAACAGTCCCGAGGATTTTACTGCTGAAATGATTTGCTGTTGTTTTTAATTCAATAGGGGACAAGACTGTCGAAAATGATGGGGTGCAAAATTTTCGGTTCTGCTGCCCTTATTCAAGGGGGGAAATGTTAATACAGGGAAATTTTAAATCGAGAAAAGCTATACCGCTTTAACTTAACTAAAGGTGGAACCTAGGCAAATATATACTTTTTCTAATCCTTTAAGGAGACGAATGCGTTAGTGTAAATTAAACACATTTGACTTGATTTTAAAATTTTCCCTGTACTAACATTTCCACCCTTAAGAAGGAGGCATCAGTCTGAAAATCTGCACCCCATCATTTTCTGACAGTTCAGGCCATCCTTATTGATGAAACCCAAACAGCAACAAAATCACTTTTAGACATGAAAATCCATACACACCAAACCACACTATGTGATAAAAGTGACGCTTCATTGTTTGGCCTTTATCCCACCAGGTGGTATGCTTACTTTTTTTCATTCAACATTTCGGCAACCTCTGCATCACCAGCACAGTGCCCTTGCCCGTTGAGCCAACCTCTACCAACCCTAGCCTGTTGGCTAAGTGGACAAAGGTGCTGGTGCTAGTGATGCGGACCAGTCGGGTGCACATTTTTTTTCAACACTTGTGTGCGTTGGCCATCTCCAGGAAAAGATTAATAATATTCATCTTCGTCTTCCTGGAGAACTAAGTAGCTTTATTTTTCAGACAAAAAGAACATGACAGAAAATATGCCATTATTTATTGAACATATACCAAAGTGTGTGTGTGTGTGTTTGACAAAATAGTTACAGAATTGCTTTTTACAACTTGACCACACATGACCTTTGACCTTGGTAGGTGACCTTTGACCTCAACAAATAAGGGATCCCACGTTGCACCTTTGACTCAAGTTTGGTTTAAATCCATTGAAGTATGTGGATATTACAGGCAATGTTAACCCTTTTTTACAACATCGGACAACAGTGGACAAAGTGATCCCAATGTGTTTTCCTGCCTAAAGGCAGCCTTAGGCAGGCGACAAAAATCATTTTTGCATATACATAACGCTTGTCCATATACTAATCGCTGTGTGAAATAACTAAGAGCAAAGGATGACAGGCACTTAAAGCAATAATAGCACATTTTTTTAAAGAGCACCCCCAATTTTCCAAAAAAAAATTGAGATTTTTACACGGTTGCATTGGTAACTGGCTAGTAAACTATACCCCTGTGAATGGTTAAGCTCGAAAATGTCTAGGTATCGCAAACTAAGGAGTTTTTTAGTTAGAATAATTAATATCGGAGATCTCTGATAATAATTCAACGGCTGCTGGAAACGGCCTTCCAATATGAATAGCCGGGAAATAGCACCATGTACGTGTCTATACTCATCCATTAGTTGTTTTATTGGTTCAGGCAAGTCGAGTTAAAGGTAATTTTCTTGAGGTGGCACTATTTCATCATGGACGGACATAAACTTAGCATTTCCAATCTGGGATCCCAATTCTAAAGACAAAATCGCTTGTTTTATGATAAATCTCATTCTTGAGCATTCTCGTTCACAGGTATAGTTTCCTAGACAACTACCACTTAACTGTCAAAAATATCAAATTTTGACAATTTGCTGTTATTGGCTTTAATGTCAACCCCAAGACATTGTGTACAAGCCCACAAATCCAAATCATATTTCTCTCACTTCTATAGCAACAAATATAGAGGAGAACTAATATTTTTGATTCAAACAAATTTAATATCAAAATACACATGATTAAACATTAAGTTCTTGATGCAAATGGTCTGGATAAATTTATTCTTTCCTCAAGATAGCCAAGAAATGAAAAATTAATATCTTTGGGAAGGATTTGAACCTGGAATCTCCTGATTATCTACCACTGAGCTAATTAGCAAAGAAGGGGTGTGGTATCAAAGTGTAAGACAGTGTGTATAGGCTTAAGGTTGCCAATCATATCTCTGCCACTTCTCTAGCGACAAACACTGAGGAGATTTTATCCTTGTCAAAGAAATGACTCATTTCATTTTTTAATTGGCCATCCGTCTTCTTCATGGACACTGTGGAGTAACATATTAACACATTAATTGGACCTGTGCTAGGCAATTTCCTTGGGCCTCGCACACCAAGAATTTTAGCGGTGAAGATTGGCTTGTTGTGACATGCAGCCAGCACAATTTTGTGGCCAGACTAGATGATAATGTGTTACAGTTTCATTGAAATCAACAGCCTAGAGGCGAGACAATAAGGCTTTT
>JAMKCH010019345.1:0-42425 GCA_023653785.1 Ophioderma brevispina | reverse complement strand
TACACCACATACATGGGTCACATGATCATACAATGATATCTGTAGGAGAAGAAGAAGACGACGACGACGACGACAGTCGACTGTGTAATGACTGTTTTGTTTGTTTGTGACCGAGAGCTATCATACCCGAAATGTGTACCCATTCGCGATATGCGAAACTGATGTGCATGAATGCATTGCTTAGACAGCAATACTTTATGTTCACGCTTTGGTACACACATCTCTTGTGAATTGGGGTATGGTCGTGCCAGATTAGTCAATAATCCTTTGATTGTAAGCAATTGAAAGACGACTCAACAGCTCGAAGAAGTTACAAGGGAACGATCCGAATAATACGTAAACCCCCTAAAAAGAAACACAGTAACATCTATTGATAAAGTAAGATTCCCCATGTCACGGCAACTCCATAAACCAATCCCTCACGGCTCTAAGAGAAGTCGCGCAAACAGATCTATATATACATTTTGTGATTCTTGACAATAAGTTGATTTAATCTTTTCTTCGAAGTTAATGCGAGCTACTGTTGGACATAGAAATCCTAGCTCTTACAGACCCAAGGCTACAGGAATTGGGTCAGGGTAACCATTCAAGCACGAATACGAACCCCCTACCCTATTTTGTACAAATTCCCCCTACCTCTGCTCAAATGGCCTTGATCCACTATCTGTGTACAAGCCATGTAGGGGATAGATTGGGGGTCCTTGTGACGCAATCTGGCGTTTCTAGCTCTTGCATTGCAGGAGAAGTAGGGTTTTCTAGATTTTGGACAAAAAAATTAATATTTCTCTTGACATGACCGTGAACCCAAATCTGTGTACATGCCATAGGGGCCCTGGTCTAGTGGTTCTTCTGACCAATTTTCGACTTAATCGGACAAACCGTTCGGCACTAGAAGCATTTTGAAGCAAGGTACAAACAAAGTAAAAAGAAGAAGAGGGAAACCTGGAAACGACAATATATCATGCGGCTACTCCACATGATATAAGAAGAGGGAAACCTGGAAACGACAATATATCATGCGGCTACTCCGCATGATATAAGAACTAGAGACAAATTGTGCTCAAAGAGCACGAACCTAGCCGTGGGGATACAATGACTTTTGACCCCATGCCGAGCACAAATTTTGTGAAGAGTCTGAAGCTGCTTCGTATGCATGAGTCACATGACCATGGTACCTTGCAAATGACAGATATTAATTTTTGAAGATTTTTCACATTAGGACCGGAAGTTCCCCTTTAATGACCTTTGACCCCATGTTGTGCACAACTTTGGTAAAGGGTCTCATTACCGTTTCAAGCTGCTTCATATGCATGAGTCACGTGACCATGCTACCTTGCATATAGCAAATATGATTTTTTGAATTCAGACCGGAAGTGTCCCTTTAATGACCCCTTAATGACCTTCGATACAAAATTTCTGTGTACAACCCTAGGGGTCCTTGGGTAGCGGTTCTCTTCCGACAATTCTTGTGATATAGCAAATGATTTGTGGAACAAGAAGGATTTATAGAATTTTGACAATGCCCCTTTAATATCGGCCCACAATCACGCTTTGACCCCCAATCTGCGTACAACCCCATAGCGGGTCTTTGGTCATTGGGTCTTTTCTGATAACATCTGGGGGTGGGGGGATCATGGTCAACTTATTCTGTTGCAAAGAAGGCTTTTTATTTAGTTCCGAAAATTTTTCAAGAATGCCCCTTTCAATTGGCCCATGTTGGACCTTTGACCCAAATCTGTGTACAACCCTATAATGGACCTTGGGTCAGTGGTTCTTCTGACCACTTTTCGTGGCAATCCGATAAATCGTTTGGCACTAGTAGCATTTGAAGTTGGGTCGGAAATAAACTAGAGGCCTTTGTGCTCGAAGACCACGAACCTAGCCGTGGGTAAAAACCTTTGACCCCCATGTCGAGCAACAATTTTTTTTTTTTTGTGAAGAGCCCTGAAGCTGCTTCATATGCAGGAATCCACGTGACCATGGTAACCTTGGCAAATGCAGATATTAATTTTTGAAGATTTTTTCACATTAAGAACCGGAAGTTTCCCCTTAAATGACCTTTGACGCCCCCTTCCCCATGCGACAAAACTTCGGTGAAGTGTCTGAAGCTGCTTCATATGCATATGTCACGTGAACCATGGTACCTGCAAATGACAGATTTTATTTTTGGAAGAATTTTTCACATTGACCGGAATTCCCTCTTTATGACCTTGCCCCCATGTTGATCACAAATTGGTGAGGGTTTTCAAGCTGCTTCATATCATAGAGTCCGTGACATGCTACCTTGCACTAGCAAATATGAATTTTTTTTGATTCCATACGCTGAAGTGTCCTTTACATGACCCCTTAAAGGCCGACTCAGAATTTCCCCGATGAGGGCGCCCTCAATTTTCAAACAACTTGTGTTTTTTGCATGTTACACCATGCTTGTCCATAAACTAATACTGTGTAAGAGCTAAGCTCAAATGAGTCCTTCATATAGAAATCAACCCTCTTGTTTAAAAATTTCCGGATCCCCGGAAATTTTTGTTATACACAGTTATCCTATGGCAAACTGTTTATAATACACATAATGTTGACTGCATCAAACGAAAATCCTGATTCATCTCAAACTTTTTGAATTGGAAGCAGTCCTAAGGTGACTTCTCTTTTGAAACATCTGGTTGATCCTGGCCTTATTCCTGTGCATAATAAGGCTTTTTATAGAGTTCCGAAAATTTTCAAAGAATGCCCCGTTAAATTGGTCCCGTGACCTGTGACCCCAATCTGTGTACAGACCGTATAGGGGCCTTGGGTCAGGGGTTCTGCTGACCGATTTCGGTTGCAAACGGAATAAACGTTTGGCACTAGTATCTTTGAAAGTTCCGTCCGGAAGATCGGAAAGAAAGAAATCGTCACAAATACAAGACCTATCCGTGCTTCGCACACGCTAGGTAAAGACGTAACTAGACAACTCAGGAGACTATGCCGTTACGACGTATGATGAAGTCATAGTGCCCATGTCGAGTTGTTGTTTGTTGACCTTTTCCCTTTCTTTGCATCGGGGCCTACACGATGGCATATAGATAGTTAGATCCCTTTCCTTTTGACCTTGTGACCCTTAACGATTGCTCTTAGAGCGGGGTTACTGTGGACACTTTTTCACTTTTCATTGATAGCCAATCACAAGATGGCATAGCTATTTGGGTCAATTAAGCTTCTTTTATATTGGACCCCTAGATTGACCCCATTTTGGGGACCCCATATTGTGGCCATAAGAATAGAGCTTTTCCCATGGTTCTTGTGAACCCATTTGACATAACTATCTACTTTGGTTGATGAGTTATACCGTTTTTGCATATTAATTAGCTCATTTGCATATCTTACAACGTGACCCTGGGGCCAATTGCTGTCACATGATTCGTCTCGACATTATCCGCAACTTTTTGCACAGACATCACCTATCCAAGTTTATCGATTTGAGATAGGCTAGAAGTAGGCTTCCAAAGATTTTTATTTTTGACCTCTATTGACCCTACGAGAGGTTCAAAGGTCAACTATGTCCACCCCTGATGTAGGCTTGGGTCAGTGGTTCTTCTGACCGATTTTGGTTAATACGGCCCAGCCCGTTTGGCAGAATAAGGCGAAAAAGCGATGGTCGGAAGAAGAGAAGGAGAAGACTAAACACATAAGCATATCCTATGTCCCCGGAGCACCGGGCATAGGGGGTAAAGAAAAATCGCACAAATACCGGACCTAGCCGTGCTTCGCACCCGGCTAGGTAACCCAAGGAGGCATGGTTTTTGGGGTGTATAATAATTATTAATAGTGCTGTTTTGATATTAGAGTGTATCGGTGCGCCATGGCTACAAGCGGTCGCTCTGTAAGCCATTGCGCTATGTTCAACAAGGGATTATTTTGATATCGATTACTTTGCAGGGGAAGTTTTCTGGAGTTTTGAGTTTTATCCAGGTAATTTAACAGAAGTATGATTGATGTGACTTTAATAGTCCTGACGATGAAAACAGTGGCAACGGACGCGGGCCTGGGGCCTAACTGTTGAGTATTTAAGCAACACTACAATGTACTGATTATTCACTGTTAGGCCTATTATTGCATGGCTGTAGCTTAATTTACAATTTGAGTGGTGTTACACTATGGTGTTATGACTAATATAAGCTGTGGTAATTGGTTCATGTCAGTATAGCCCAAAAATTTTTTTTTTTTTTATAATTTCGTGCACGACGTCGTGCATATCCTTTGCCTAGACTCAGTTTTCAGTCCCCTATTTTTTCTAATTGAACTGAGATCACTACTGCCTATCTCCTCACGTAGACGCGAAAAAATATTTTCTAAATATCTGTTTACAAGCCCACTTTTGAATTTTGTTCCTCAGATCATTTTGTATTAAATAAAAAGCCTCATCAAAGAGAGCAAGAAATGCAAAGGTGTTTCAAATTGGATGGCAAAAAACTCATGTTGTCATGCCGTCGCGAGGGACTCCACACGGTGCAAAATTTTGGCACCCTCAAAATCAATTGATCTTCAAGATCGTAACTGCGGAACTACTACTTTGAACAGAAAGAGTAAGTTTAATACTTCCCTATCCACACCGACCAAGAAACTTACTGATATTTTGAGTTTGGGGTGATATTACCTCGCTAAAATTTAGCGACCTTCACGTGTAAAAGTATACGAGTGACCCCCCACCCCCCCTTGGAACTCGTCTACTTTGCCTATAAGATTCTGAGTTTTTGACAATGCATATTTGAAAATAAAGAAGCTAAAACATGCCCCACATATTAGCACTTTAAAACAGTGTACATTCACCCAAAAACCAAATTAAGAAGCACAGCTGAATTCATCACCTGAAATCTGATGTAAACAAGTTGAGGGTGTCAAATCGAACCCATGTTATTGCAAGCAAGGTAATTTTGGCCTCCAAATCACACATTTTGATTCCCAAATGGGTACCAATCACCTACCATAGAGATAACCCAAGCGTCTAGGACGAACCCCGATTACAACATCGGTTAACAGTTTGCTATATTGGATCAGGAATTGGATCGAGTTTACATGCGTGTTCACCCCCATGCCAGTCTTTGCTTGAGATGACCAGTCACATGGTGATGGTGTACACCGAGGCAGTATAAGCTTATCATTGAATGTTAAAATTTTTCAAACGCATGCGTGACATGACACTGCTACTATTACGTTTCATGGCTATCACGAAGGAGCATTATTTTTGCATTTTAAGATTAGCTTACCCGATGCTGGTAACTGGAGATGGCAAGTCATGAAAGTACGGTCATTGAGTACCACCTAATGACTTGAAAAAACTGCATTAAAATAGTGTTTACTACGCCTTCAATGCATTGGAAATAGTCTTTACTACAGTATAATCTCACATCTTGATCGATTCGCTGTTGACAACGGAGATCAGAATTCTTGCTGCTTGCCGTATTGTAGTTATATAAACGGTAACGAGAATTTAATAGTTTGGTATCAGGTTTCAGGGGTCACGTGTCAGGTATCAGGTCCGTGTCATGTATCAGGTATCAGTTTGCTCTTTTCGAGGGGCGACCGATATATATCAATCCGACTATGTTAAATCAGGTCCTGCTACATGACCCTCTGCCCAAAGTGCTATTATTTTTTCCGAAAGACAACCGTTATTATGTCTAACAAGTACAACTTTACTTTTACCTACTGATTCAAAAACCGCGCACGATGACGATAATATGTTGTTTGTTTTTCCAATGTGGGGATACGTAACCTCATGTTTACCTGAATGGTCCCCCGAAGCAAAATAATAAACCAATCATGCCGTGACGGTCATCATCAATTCTTTATTTTTTTCCAAACATTGGGCTGTTATTTTCCCTATAAAATTCCTTTTTATAAGATCCAACAGCTTTATATTGTTCTTTAAAATAATTACTAGTCAATTGTCCCCAGCATGAATGAAAAAGATGGGTCCCATAAGTCTACAAACTGAAACAAAGTCAGCCGGCTTAATACCCTTACCGTGGACAGTAATGAGCAGACGGATCCCCGTTTTAGTTTTTTAAGCAGGCTTACAGCCCCTTGCGCGCTGCTGCGGGGGTTATGCGTCTAGAGGCAATTGTGCTCGAAGAGCACTTAACCTAGCCGTGGGGATCAAATGACACTTGAGTGACTAGTCCAGACATCTGTTTGATGTCATTTTATGACACTACATGGCTTGTTATGACATTGCTGATCACTTATAAAATTTTGTGTACCCTACACCCTATTTGATGACCATAGACAATGAATTGCACAACTGTCATATTCAGAGAACCCTATGTCAAAGTGCGAAATTTTCATGTGTATTTGCCAAAATGGTCAAAATACCATCTATAGCAATTGATTTGTTGCGCAAACCGCAAAAAGGAGGGTTAATCGGCGACTGACCTGTAATGACCCCCTGCGTGACCCTTAACCGCAGTCTGTGAAAATCCCATATGGGGACGTTGGATCACAGCAGTTTTTCTGACCAATTCTAGTAATTATAACAATAGATTAGTGGCAGAACGGCAGAGGAGGTCAAGAGCGACTTGACATGTATTGACCCCTGCGTGACCTTTGACCTAATCTGTGTACACCCCATATGGGCCTGGGTCAGCGTTCTTCTGACCAAGTCTAGTGATTTTTGCAAATGATTTGTGGCATAAACAATCAAAAGGAGGGGTAAGAGCAAGATTACCCTGTAATGATCTCTGCGTGACCTTTGACGCCAATCTGTAAACACCCCATATGGGCCTTGGGTCAGTGGTTCTTCTTCTGACCAAGATTGGTGAATATAGCAATGTGATTTGGGCATAAACAGAAAAAAAAGGGTTAGCGCGATATAACCTTTATACCCCTGCGTGACCTTTAAAAAACCGCAGTCTGTGAACATCTCATATGGACGTTGGTCCATATCGGTTCTTCTGACCAAGTCAGTGATTATAGCAATTGATTGAAGGCAGAAACGGCAAAAAGGAGGGTAAGCGCGACGACCTTTAATGACCCCTGCGTGGACCGTTGACCCAATCTGTAAACAAACCTGTAATGACACTTGGGTAGGGGTTATATTCGGACTACGTCTGGTCAAGATCCCGTTAACTGTGGGTAACCTAGTAGCATTTTGAATATTAAGAGTGGTTAGAGAGAGCTGCCCCTTTTGACCCCTAAATGACCTTGGCTTAAAAATCGGTGTAACACCCGATATGGCCAGTCACCTGGCAATCCACTGTGACCGAACGACATCGATAGCACGTGCGAGCCGATGGGAGAAGGAAAATGGTGTTAGCGCGACAATGGCCGCTATTGACCCCACGTGACCCATATGTCAAACTGTAACACCCTATATGAGAGTGGTTCAGGGGCTTTTGTGACAGAATCGAGTGCATTGGGTGAAGCATTTGAGAAAGAAAGAAAAATATGACCCATGACCTTTGACCCCATGTCAAGCACAATTTTGGTGAAGGATCTGTAGCTGCTTTAACGGGCTTTATCTGTCTTCTATAGGCTGAGCATGGGTCAGTGGTTCCTTTGAACAAGTTTAGTTGATATCGGCATAATCCTGTAGAAGATATTTTCGCCAATTAAATGGCATATTTTGGCTTTCAGACCGGAAATGACCCCTTAATGACCTTTGACGCCTTATTCTTGAACACCCTAAATGAAGCATGCCTCAGTGGTTCCTCTGAACAAGTTTAGTTGATATCGGCATAATCCTGTAAAAGAAGATATTTTTGCGAATTAAATAACGTATTTGAACCCTGTGGCGAGGTCAAAGGTCAGATGGGGGTCAAAAGTCATGTGACAGGTGATGGTTCAATGAGCGGTCATTTGGTGCAAATCTGGATCTCTATTGGTCAAGCCATTGCTGAGCTAGAAGCAGATTGACAGAAAGAAAGAAAGAAAGAAAGAACTAGACCTGGGAACAGATCTAATTTACAAGACGGCCGTATTGGAAATGGATGGTGATCCCCTTAATGACCCCCTTGAGGTGACTTGACCCTTGACCCCTGTAACTTCACCAATATGTCACAAATGTCATTAAATGTATTTTACGTGTTAACAACTTTACAAGGATCAATATTATTGAGTTTCAACTCAATCCAAGCATGTCAGGGATTTGACCTTTTCACCCCTATAAGGTGACCCCTGGGTCACGGATGGGGTCAACTGTACTTGTTCTGTATTTATAATGCCACAAGGATTATCCCTGACAAATTTCAACTCAATCGTAGCTTGTTTGTAAATTTTGACCTTTGACCTTTAACTTTGACCTTTGACTTGAACTTTGACCTTTGGGATCGAGATCTTCATAGACCTCTTCTACTATTATGTTACATCACTGTAGGCATAACGGGCTTTATATTCTGTCCTCTATAGCTGAGATAAATCCAATTTGGTCTTATTTTTAACATTATTTTGGCAAAATTGACCTTTTGACCCCCTTAATGACCTGTGATCTCCGTTATAAACAAAACCTCGTGTACACAACAAAAATGATTGTTCCCATACAAATAAAAAATGCTACTATGCTTATTCCTGGAGATAAAATTCTTGAAATTATTTCCCTTAAACCAGAAATGACCTTTAAATGACCTTTACCTCCAAAATAAATATCTTGCATCACCAGGTAACAGTAAAGCATTGTTTAAGTTACTGTCCTATGTTTTGGTTTGAGATAAAATGTTTTATATTTTGGAATATTTTTGTTTTTGACGCGGAAGTGACCCCTTAATACCTGTGACCTGAAAACTGTGGACAACCCAAAGACCCTGCCTAGTAACAATACATGTGCTCTAATGACGTCACTCGTTACGTAATTTGTAAGGACAGCGATTTTTGAATATAGTTTTTTCCACATTGTATGGCTTTCAAACCTGAAATGATCCCCTTAATAATGACCTTTGACTCCCTTATCCCTGAACACCTTATATGAAAAGCAATGGTCAGGTGGTTCCTCTGAACCAGTTTGGTTGATATCGCGTAATCCTTTAGAAGCAGATCATGTTTGCCAATTAAATTACATATTTGAAGCCTGTCGCCAGGTCAAAGGTCAGACATTGTTCACTGTCATATGACAAATGGTCCAAGTCAAATCGTTCATTTGGATGTAAGTCTAGTCACAATCCGTCAAACCATGACTGGCTAGAGGCATTGTTGAAGTGTTTGCCCAGAAAAGAAGCAACTAGAATCTCTTTACAGTCGAGAGTACCAGACCAGAACTTGTAGAAGTAGCATTTTTAGTGATATCAGGTTATTGACCCTTAATGTGACCCCAAATGACCTTTGATCAAAAATTCATTAAGTACCTTTTGTCGGTGAGCCAAATTACAACCACATACATGGTCCATGATCAATTATGTAAGCTGTAGAATGGAGTAGTAAGTTTAAGTGTAACGTAATTTGAAGTATTTGACCTTTGACCCCTAAACCATGTGGGCAGGTGATGGGTCATCATTGACTTTTATTTACCTCTCATCAAGTACTACAGTGATGGCTAAAAAGGATTTGTTATTTTAACCTTTGTTTTTAAATTTTTACACACAGTAAATACGTTTGACCTCTGTGACCCCAGATGACCCCGTATTGACCTCTTGACCCTAACTTTTGTAAAGGGGGTCAAGCTAATTCATATTCATGACTCACACGATCAGGTTGTTTAATCTTTAGGAGGAGTATGATTTGAAGTGTAACGTAATTTGAAGTATTTTGACCTTTGACCCCTAAACCATGGGTAAAGTGAGGAAGTCATAAATATGACTTTTATTGACCGCCTCATCAAGTCCTATAAGATGGGCTAAACGATTTTCTATTTGACCTTATTTTAAATTTTACACACAGTAAATATGTTTTGACCTCTGTGACCTCAGATGAAACCCGATATGACCTGTTGACCCATAACTTTTGTAAAGGGGCTCAAGCCAATTCTCTGCATACTCACATATCAGTTGTGTATCTGTAGGAGGAGTAGTGATTTTAAGTGTAACGTAATTTGATATTTTTGACCTTTGACCCCTAAACCATGGGTCAAATTGTGATTATAATTGAACCTTTTAGTGACCGCTCATCAAGTCCTATAAGATGGGCTAAAAGTATTTTATATTTGACCTTATTTAAAATTTTACACACAGTGAAAATGTTGAACTCTGGATGACGGTCTTTTGTTTTTTTTTTTTTTTGGGCGTTTTTTTTTTTTTTCCTTTTTTTTTTTTGTGCTTCCCTGGGTCCTGGGTGGGGCGGGTTTTTTTTGGTGGTTGTTTGGGCCTTTGCTTCCCCCAGAGGACCCCATTTGACTCTTGACCAACTTTTGTAAAGGGGTCAAAGACTTCAATAATATGCATATCTCACCGATCAGGTGTTTAAGCTATAGGAGGAGTATGATATTAAGGTAACGTAATTTGAAGTATTTTGACCTTTGACCCCTAAACCCTGGATAAAGTGATGAGGGCATGATTGACACATTTGGTAGTGTGATCAAGTCCTACAAGATGACCAGTATTAGTTTCGAGATTGAGCTAATTTCTAAATTTTGATGGTTAACGGGTTGAACCACTGGACCCAATAGTGACCTTTGACACCAATATGGTCATGTCAAAAGTCGTGGGGTTGTACTTGTCATTGTCACTAGTTTTGGTCAATATGACTGATGCATGTCTGAGATATTAGCAGTTGACAGAAAGAAAGAAGAACAAGAAGGAAGAAAGAACTTAAGAAAAAAAGACCACAGTCGAGTTCCTCGACTGTGTAAAGAAACAACCCATCAACAACAGCAAAGAGACGGCTGACAGCGTCTTGTAAGAAGAAGAACAACGCTAGTAATAAAACAGAACACACAGCGATTTTCAATCGGCTGTTTAAAGAAATCGAGAGAAGACAATATATCATGCGGCTGCACCGCATGATATATATTACAGTCTGAAACACAGTCGAGTGTACTCAGACGGGAACTTATAGAGTAGCATGTTTTAGTGAAAATCAGGTCTTAGACTCCTTTGAACCCAAATGCTTTGAATCAAAATTTCATTACGTAACTTTTGTATGTCAACCAAACCACATGCTTGTAGGTAACATACTACGTGGAAACGCCCAATCGAGCAGGTTCGTATCTACCCCCCCCCCCAATACTTGACGGATTGGCTGGAGTAGATCGAACCAAAATTTTGCCCATATTTCACTTACCAAGACCTGATTGCCATAGTTCATCCCATGATTTTGTGAGGTAATTTACAAAAATGTGTCCATCACGGTATGACATTTTTGCAGCAAACGGTTTACGCACACATAGAATAATCGTAGCTTGACCGCAAACACCATAGAATCTAGCACACGCAATGTTCCCGGAAACAGTACGGGGCCGTAGCTCACGATAGGGCTTTGGCGGCACACTTTAAATACTTTCGCAGAGAGAAATACCAAGGTAACGGACCTAAAAACGCCCCAGATATTATGATGTAGCCAACATTTTAAAATGGTTTCGCATGGGAACGCCTTAGAATGTTTCACCATGGTTGGAAACGCTAAAACATACGAAACAGCATCATCTGAGCCAAAAAAGTTGCATTTTATGATTTTATTAAAGGCCCCGTGACGTCACGATAGCATCAGAGGGGGGGGGGGAAAGGATCAGCATCGGGGGGAAGGAGGGGACAAGATCACTGATTAAGCCGATCTCGGAAGCATTCGGATGCTCGTGAAACGTCACCCCAAAGAATCTGTTCTCTTCAAATTGATACCAAATTTGACCGATTGTAGTAATTGTTTAGATTTTACAATCGAATCATTTTCGCTACGAACAAGTGTAATTTAATTAGGTAAGCTTTAACCATTATATTTTCAAAATATAAACAATCACAATCCCGCTTAGCGAGTGGAAAAGTTCTCGCACATGATATGCCATTCCCAGTTCGAAACCCACACGGGGCGTATGATTTTTTTCCTTCCTCTTTCATCTTCCTATAATTAATAATTTTAGCCACTAATGGTATGCAAAGTACTATAAATAGATTTTATTTCATTTTTTTTCGCGAAAAAAATACGGTTATAGGTGATCAGGACGTATAAAATGATAGGTCTACACTCGTACAACCAAGAACGAAAAGTATTGTGAATACTGATCACCAAAGGTTGGTGAAAGCTGGCGATACACTAAACAACTATTATCATGATTATCATGATGAGTGTGATGAAATAACATCCGCAAAAATCCAGTAGGTGAGAGGATGCATTCCCCGAATGGGTAATGCATCCTCTCACCACCAAGAATCCCTTCATCAAACAACAATCATTCTCCAAGCACAGCAGGAGCATAATGCACAATTATGTGCAACATCAAAAAGTTCAAACATGTACCATAACATTGAAATCCCTTCAGCATGCCTCAACAAACAAACCAAGGGAAGTGATTGCGAATTTTATATTGATGAGATATCCATGCATTTACGACTGGCCACCATGTCTATAACCATCATGCCCCCCCCCCCCATGCGCCCCGGGGAGATGCGCCACAACATCTATAAATTGGGAAGATGGCCCCCCTTCATCTGGACAGACGCAACACCGGCTCTAGGACTAGCTATATTTGTTCACGAAAAATGGATACATAGTGATGGGCTTTTATATAGAGTGCTACGTGGGCCCAGTGCAAAATGGTCGGACTATTGAAACACGTGAGGGAGGCGAGGCGGGATAGGGAAGAGCAGGGTGCCCCTACCCCACACCCACCGCCAACAAAAACAAAAGGAAAAAACAGGAAAAAGGACAATAAAAAAAAATACACCCCCCCCCCCCCCCCCCCATGCACGTACTAGAGCAATGAAATTGCAGGAGAGCAATTTTGAATTCATGATCTTTAAAATATCTTCCTTTTGATTGAACCTACATTGACAACGTCAGTTTTTTTAATTAGATTTTAAAAATTACACCCTGTTTTCTAACTCCTGAACCCCACAGAATCGGTGTTTTGCGGCGGTTCAATTTATGTCGCCGTATCATACCGCCAAGACGCTTTCTCATCCGTTTTTAAAATACAAAGGTTAAATATGAAAGAATACGCACATGAATGATAACAAAAGAAAATCTCTAGGAAAATATCTGCCTCAAAATTACACAAATAACGCTCCAAATTTAGTTTTAAGTGAAAATAGCGGTGTTGCACTTTACACGGAGGAGGGATTTTGTACTGCCAGTAATTTTCCGACTTGCCAGGCATGGCGGCCAAGAAATCCCAATTAGACCTGCGTTTGATTTGGTCTATTTTTAGCATTTGTTTGGGCCCAATGACCCAGATCAAATGTCATTAAGAACTTTTTGTGGGGGATGTCAAGCTGCACCACATACATGAGTCACGTAATCATACTATGTAATCTGTAAAAGAATTAGTGATTTGAAGTGTAACATAATTTGATGTATTTTGACCTTTGACCCCTAAACCATGGGTCAGGTGATGGGGTCATGATTGACTTTTATTGACCTCTCATCAAGTACTACAGAATGGGATAAAACGATTTTCTATTTGACCTTTTTTTAAAAAATTTTACACACATTAAAGGAGTTTGACCGTAGTGACCCCAGATAACCTTTAATCAAAATGTCATTAAGTAACCTTTGTGGGGGATGTCAAGCTGCACCACATACATGAGTCACGGGATCATACTATTTAATCTGTAAAAGGAGTAGTGATTTGAAGTGTAACATAATTTGATGTATTTTGACCTTTGACCCCTAAACCATGGGTCATGTGATGGGGTCATAATTGACTTTTATTGACCTCTCATCAAGTACTAAAAAAAAAAAAAAAAAAAAAAAAAAAAAAAAAAAAAAAAAAAAAAAAAGGAGTTTGACCTTAGTGACCCCAGATGACCTTTGATCAAAATGTCATTAAGTAACTTTTGTGGGGGATGTCAAGCTGCACCACATACATGAGTCACGTGATCATACCGTCGCCCACATCACATACTGTCTTATCTGACATTTTTGACTTTTTTGAGATATTTTGCATATTATATTGTTATGATCTATACATGCACAAAGTTACAATCTTGAAAGTGACCTAATTAGTGAGAGATTAATTAAGAATTTTGATCAATAAGCTCAAAACTGCATATCGCGATTTCACATACTGTCGTATGTTTCATTTACACGTAATTTCAATAGGCGTATAATTAATGCTGTTCGTAAAACAAGCTGTTTACGTTTTTCACATACAGATCTATGTGCGTCGTATCTGCCTTGTGCGTGAACATGACGTGTTTCACATACAGATCTATCTGAACGCATTAAAATAACGGTGAAATTAGCGTCGTATGTGCAAAATACGACTTTTTTTGCGTTTCACATACAGACTTATGACTTTGTAGCTTTATATCAGGAATACAATTGCACTTTCAAAACTCAGCAAGGTTAAAACTTAAACTTCAGAATGTCTTCTTCATAATGCAAAATTGAAAAGTAAATTGTAATGTGTAATTCCATAGTACAAACATGAAATCTCCCGATAGAATTTCAATGGCGATTTTCTCGAAAACGGCATTTCGTCAGATAAGACAGTATGTGATGTGGGCGACGATACTATGTAATCTGTAAAAGGAGTAGTGATTTGAAGTGTAACGTAATTTGATGTATTTTGACCTTTGACCCCTAAACCAAGGGTCAGGTGATGGGGTCATGAATGACTTTTATTGACCCCTCATCAAGTACTACAGGATGGGATAAAAAGATTTTCTATTTGACCTTGTTTTAAATTTTACACACATTAAAGGGGTTTGACCTTAGTGACCCCAGATGACCTTTGATCAAAATGTCATTTAGTAACTTTTGTGGGGGATGTCAAGCTGCACCACATACATGAGTCATGTGATCAAACTATGTAATCTGTAAAAGGAGTAGTGATTTGAAGTGTAACGTAATTTGATGTATTTTGACCTTTGAACCGCCTAAACCAAGGGTCCAGGTGAGTGGGTATGAATGACTTTTTATTGCCCCTCAGTCAGTACTACAGGATGGGGAATGTAGAAAGATTTTGCTTGTCTGGGGTTGACCTTGTTTTAAATGTTACGCACACATTCAGGGGTTTGACCTTAGTGACCCCCCGATGACCATTTGATCCAAATGTCCATTTATAAACTTTTGTGGGGGATGTCAAGCTGCCCCATACATGAGTCATGTGATCAAACATGTAATCTGTAAAGTAGTAGTGATTGAAGTGTACGTAATTTGATGTATTTTGACCTCTGACCCCTAAACCATGGGTCAGTTATGGGGTCTATTGACTTTTATTGACCTCCACATCAAGTACTACAGGATGGGATTAAAATTTTTTCTATTTGACCTTGTTTTAAATTTTAACACACAGTAAAGGTCATTGACCTTAGTGACCCCAGATGACCTTTGATCAAATTGTCATTAAGTAGCTTTTGTTGGGGATGTCAAGCTGCACCATATACATGAGTCACGTGATCATACTATGTAATCTGTAAAAGGAGTAGTGATTTGAAGTGTAACATAATTTGATGTATTTTGACCTCTGACCCCTAAATCATGTGTCATATGACAAAGTCATAATTGACTTTTTTGTAGTGTTGGTCAAGTCTTACAAGATGACACATTAGTTTTGAGATTTGAGCTAATTCTAGATTTTTGCATGGTTAACGTTGTTGACCCCTGTGACCCTATCGTGACCTTTGACACCAATCGGGTCAGGTCAAAAGTTTCTGTGCATGTACTTGTCCTTGTGACCCGTTTTGGTCAATATGGAATGTTCCATGTCTGAGATATTAGCATGTTGACAGAAAGAAAGAAGAAACTAGAGGTTATGTGGCCATAGGCCACTGGTACACAGCCGATAGTAAATATGACCCATGACCTTTGACCCCATGTCAAACACAATTTTGGTGAAGGATCTGAAGCTCCTTTAACGGGCTTTATCCGTGACCCCTTAATGAACTTTGATTCCTTATTCCTTATGTAGCATGGGTCAGTGGTTCCTCTGAACAAGTTAAGTTGATATCGGCATGATCCTGTGGAAGAATATAATTTTGCCAATTAAATGGCATATTTTGGCTTTCAGACCGGAAATGACCCCCTTAATGACCTTTGGCGCCTTATCCTTGAACACCCTATATGAAGCATGGGTCAGTGGTTCCTCTGAAAGAGTTTAGTTGATATCGGCATCATCCTGTAGAAGATATTTTTGCCAATTAAATGACATATTTGACCCCTGTGGCGAGGTCAAAGGTCAGATGTGGGTCAAAGTCATGTGACAGGTGATGGTTCGCTGAGCGGTCATTTGGTGCAAACCTGGTTACTATTGGTCAAGCCATTGCTGAGCTACAAGCAGATTGACAGAAAGAAAGAACTAGAAGTGATGTGGCCAGAGGCCACTGGTACACAGCCGATGGTAAATATGACCCATGACCTTTTGACTCCATGTTGAGCACAATTTTGGTGAAGGATCTGAAGCTGCTTTAACGGGCTTTATCTGTCTTCTATAGGCTGAGATATAGCCAATTTAGTCTCATTTTTAGCATTTTTTTTCAAAACTGACCCTTTGATCCTCTTAATGACCTTTGACACCGATATAAAAAACCTCATGTACACAAGCAAAATGCATTGTTCCGATTCAAAAGAAAAAATTATACTATGCTTAGTTCTGGAGATAAAAATTCTTAAAATTATTTAGCTCAAAACCGGAAATGACCTGTAATGACCTTTGACCCCAAAATAAAAATAACTTGCATACATCGGCTAACAAACATGCATATATGAAGGTTATGTCACTCTGCTATGTTTAGATTTTGAGATAAAAAAATTGAAAGTTTTTAAATATTTTTGGGTTTTGACCGGAAGTGACCCCTTAATGACCTTTGACACTCCTTATTCCTGAACACCCTATATGTAGCATGGGTCCGTAGTTCCTCTGAACAAGTTTAGTTGATATCGGCGTAGTCCTGTAGAAGAAGATATTTTTGCCAATTAAATGATATATTTTGGCTTTCAGACCGGAAATGACCCCTTAATGACCTTTGATGCCTTATTCATTAACACCCTATATGAAGCATGGCTCAGTGGTTGCTCTGAACAAGTTTAGTTGATATCTGAATAATACTGTAGAAGAAGATATTTTTGCGAATTAAATGACATATTTGAACCCTGTGGCGAGGTCAAAGGTCAGATGTAGGTCAAAGTCATGTGACAGGTGATGGTTCGCTGAGCGGTCCTTTGGTACAAATCTGGTCACTATTGTTCAAGCCAGTGCTGAGCTACAAGCAGATTGACAGAAAGAAAAGAACTAGAACCTGGGGGGACAGATCTAATTTACAAGACTGCCGTATTGGTAATGGATGGTGATCCCCTTAATGACGCCCTTTAGGTGACTTGACCTTTGGACCCCTGAAACTTCACCAATATGTCACAAATGTCTTAAATGTATTTTTACGTGTTAACAACTTTACAGGATCAATATTATTGAAAAGTTTCAACTCAATCCAAGCATTCAGGGATTTGACCTTTCACCCTATACGGTTACCCTGGGTCCGTAGTGGGTCAACTGCACTTGTTCTGTATTTATGATGCCACAAGATTAATCCTAACCAAATTTCACGCTCACAAATCCTCAGAGCTTGTCTGTAGATTTTGACCTTTGACCCTTGAACTTGACCTTTGGGGTCGAGACTATCAAGGACGTCTTTACCATTAATGTTTACCCACTGCCGCAATAACCGGCTTTTTCTTTCTTCTCTAGCTGAGATATAGCCAATTTGGTTTTAATTTTTTACATTTTTTGGCAAATTGACCTTTTGACTCCCTAATGACCTTTGATCCCGGTATAAAAAACTTCGTGTACACAACAAAAATGCATTGTTTCAATGGCAAATAAAAAAATTTACTAAGCTTAGTTCTGGAGATAAAAATCTTGAAATTATTTACCTTTAAAACCGGAATGACCTTACAATGACTTGTGACCTCCAAATAAAAATACCTTCTAATACACCAGATACGTGACGCAAATCTGCACCTATGTTTGGGCTTTTTGAGATACAAATTTGAAAATTTGTAATCTTTTTTGGGTTTTAACCGTAAAGTGACCCTTCAATGACTTTGGGGATTCCTGAAATTGTGGACACCCCGAAGCACCCTACCTGTTAACATACATGTGCTCTAACTGACGTCACTCTGTTACGTAATTTTTGTAAGGAAAGCGATTTTTTGAATATTTTCACAATTTTGGTCTTTCAAACCGGAAATGACCCTCTAATGCCTTTGACTACTCCCCTATCCCTGACCATCCTATACGAAGGAAGGGTCCAATGGTTCCTCTGAACCAGTTGGTTTATATCGGCTTAATCTTGTAGAAAAGGTAGTTGACAATTAAATACACTCACTCAAAATCTGAAATTTAAGAAGTCACTGCACTATGTTGGGTTTGGAGATTAACATTTTTGAATATTTTTGGAATATTTTTGGTTTTTGACCGGAAGTGACCCCTTAACGACCTTCGATCTCAAACTGGACACCCCGCAGAACCCTGCCTGGGTAACAATACAGTGGCTTTTCTGCGTTACTCGGTTACGTAATTTTGTAAGGACAGCGGATTTTTTGAATATTTTTTCACACAATTTTTGAATTTCAACTTTCAACCGGACAATGACCCCCGCTTATGACCTTTGACATCCTTATCCATCCCTGCCCCTATATGATGCAAGTGTCAGTGGTTCCCCTGAACCAGTTTTTAGTTGATAGCGGCGTAATGCTGTAGAAGAAGATAATTTTTTGTAACATTAAATACTATTGACACCTGTGGGCAGGTCAAGGCCAGGCAGGGTCAAGTCATGTGACATAATGGTCCAAGTCAGCGGTCATTTGATGTAAGGTCTGGTCACAATACGTCACACAATGACTGAGCTAGACGCAGTTGAAGGGTTTGAAAGTTGCGTTTCAACTAATCCCCGCAGTCAGGGGATTTGACCTTTGCCCCTCTAATAACGTTACCCCGGTTCACGATAGGGGTCAACTGGAATTGTATCTGTATTTACGATATCATTGGATTATTCCTGTCAAATTTCAGTTCAATCGGACCTTGATTGTAAATTTTGACCTTTTGACCTGAACGTTGACCTTCGGGTCGGGGTCGAGCTATCATAGACCTCTCTACTATTAATGTTTACATCACTGGTAATATAACTGGCTTTAGCTGTCTCTATAGCTGAGATAAATCCAATTTGGTGTTCTTTTTTAGCATTTTTGGCAAATTGACCTTTTGTACCCCTGACCCCCTTAATGACCTTTACCCTGGTGTAGAAAAAACCTCGTGTACCAAAAAAAATGCATTGTTTCAAATGCAATACAAAAATTCTACTATGCTTAGTTTCTGGAGAGAAAAATTCTTGAAATTATTGACCTTAAAACCGAAATGACCTTAAAATTAACCTTTGACCTCCACATAAAAATACTTTGCATACACCAGGTTACATGAATGCAATCTTAAATTAAGTCACTGTACTATTTTGGGGTTTTGAGATTAACATTTTTGAATAATTTTTTGAATATTTTTGGTTTTTGTGTTACCGGAAGTGACCCCTTAATGACACCTTCGATCCTAAAACTTTGGACAACCCGAACCATGCCTGGTAACAATACTGTGGCTCTAATTACGTCACTCTGGTTACGTAATTTGTAAGAACCAAGCATCGATTTTTTGGAATAGTTTTCACACTTTTTGGCTTTCAAACCGGAAATGACCCCCTTAAATGACGGAGTCCCCTTTATGACCCTTTGACCCCATGTTGAGCACACTGTTTGTGGAAGGGTCCTCAAGCTCTTTCATATGCATAGTTTACGTGACATTCTACTTTGCATATAGCAACTATGATTTTTTAAGATTTTTCACATAAGACTGGAAGTTCCCTTTAATGACCCTTTGAGCCCCCCATGTTGAGCACATGTTGGTGAAGGGTCTCACAAGCTCTTTCATATCCATGGGTTACGTGACCATGCTACCATGCATATAGCAGCTATGATTTTTTGAAAGATTTTTCACATACGCCCGGAGTTTCCCCTTTTATAAATGACCTTGACCCCATGTTGAGCACATGTTTGGTGAAGGGTCTCAGAGCTGCTTCATATGCATGAGCTTTCGTGAGCATCTACCTTACATAAAGCAATATGAATTTTTTGATTTTTTTTTTCACCACTAAGGAAGGTGAGGAAAACACGGCTGACTTACCCACTTGTATGACCTTTGACTCCATGTTGAGCACACCTTTGGTGAAGGGTCACAAGCTGCTTCATATGCTTGAGCCACGTGACCATGCTAACTTCCATTTAGCTAATATGTATTTTAAAGATTTTTCACTGCAAGACGAAGTGACCCCTTCATGACTTTGATCAAATTTGTGTAACACACCCTTCGACACACCGACTAATTCGATCACATGACGGAGCCATGTCAACATCACCGGTTGTTTTGTATAAGAAGATGCCTTTTAATTAAAGAGTTCCGGAAATGCCCCTTTAAATCGGCCCACGTGACCTTTGACCGGCTAATCGGGGTACACCATAGAGGGTCTTGGGTCATGGTTCTTCTACAAATTCTATGGTCATAGCATTTATTCTGAGGCAGAAGATGCATTTTAAGAGTTCCGACGAGTGCCCTTTAATCGGCCGCACGTGCCCCTACGAGAGGTCACAGGTCAAAGCTATGTACACCCCTGGTGTATCTGGGTCAGTGATTCCTCTGACCCGATTTTGGGCTATTAATAGTGCAAAGCGTTTTGGCAGAAGAAGGTAAAAAACCAAAGCGTCGGGAAGAATAAGAAGAATATAGAAGAAGATAGAAGAAGGAGACGAACCTAACAGCACGAGCACAATGTATTCGCATGTTAACACATGCGAATATAAGAAGAAAGACCCTCAAAACCGAACAAGACGGCCTGAAGGCCGTTTTGTATGAGTTGTCGGGCAAAAATCGTGGATACAACGTACTCCTTTTTAAAACATAGCGCAAACATGTTTTAGGCGATTAATCTTGTCGACTATTTGGACATAAGGAAGTAAATTGGTGTCAATAAATCTGTGAATTTCTGCATTGATGTACTATAGGAAAAGGCGCAAAATTGGTTTAATTTACAAACCCCAATTGGGGCAAAAAAAAAAAAATCGACGATAGACGCGCCACCTTATCAGTCGCGTCTAGTCAGACGACGTCATTGCATGATATACTGGATTATACTACTGTGGTTCATATTGAAACTTGTTCAATAGTAGAATGGATTTGAGGCCATTTTGCGTTTTGATGGAACGGGCTTGGTTTGTTACTACTCATAAACGTCTGATGTCTTTTTTGCACATGAAATTTAATTTTGGCTGAAAATATTGCATTTGAACCAACTGTGCGCAAATCTGCTAGGACATATAAAATCACGATCTGACCTCAAATGACCCCTTCCTGACCACTATCTCAATCTGTGAATATCCCATAGACACTGGTTATAGGCGATGCATGGGCTTGAGTGACGTCATCAGTGCGCCTCGTTGTAGAAAAGAAGCATTTGCTTAGGATTTTGACCTAATATGGCCATATTGACCTCTACGTGACTTTGACGCGGAACACTGTGTAAACCCAAAATACAAACTCCTGACACTTGTTCTGCTTACCGATTTTGGTTTTAATCGGACCAAGCGTTTTGCCTCTGGGATCGTTTTAAGCCGGTCAGAAGGTTATCAAGGAAACATATATTACTAGTCATGCCTGAGACATGACAACCAATTAGGAATGGTGACCCCTTAATGTGCCCTTAAAGTGACCTTTGACCCTGTAACTTCACTAATGTCACAAATGTCATTAAATGTATTTTTAAGTGTTAACAACGTTATGAGGAATTTATCTATATGATTTTTTGCACTAAATCCATAATGTTCAGGGTTTGACCTTTTGCAACCTCTATAACGGACGCCCTGTGTCCGAATATGGTCAACGTTCATTGTTCTGTATTAACGATATCACGAGGATTATTCTGTCAAATTTCCTTTCAATCGGGCACTAGTTTGTAAATTTTGACCTTTGAAACCTGAACTTTGCTTGGGTGCGAGACTATCCTAGACGCCTTCTAACTATTATGTTACATCACTGTAATAATACCGGCCTTTATCTGTCCTCTATAGGCTATAGTAACTCCATTTGTCTTATTTTAACTTTTTTGGGGCAAGTTAACCTTTTGACTTCCCTTAAATGACCTTTGATCCCGGTATAAAACAAAAAAAAAAAAAAAAAACTCGTGTACAACAACAAAAATGCATTTTTTAAATCAAAATTAAAAAAATCCTACTATGTCTTAGTTCTGGAGATTAAAAATTCTTGAAATTATTTCACCTTAAACCGGACATGACCTTAAAAAATGACCTTTGATCCTAGTATAAAAAACTAACTACGGTACCAAAAAATGCATGTTCGCAGTTCAAATAAAAAACATCTGCTTTGTGCTTAGTTCTGGAGATAAAAATTCTTAAAATTATTTAGCTCCACCGGAAATGACGCTGTAAATGACCTTGATCCCGCAGAAAGTAAAAATACCTGGCATACATTGGCTAACATACCTGCATATCTGAAAGTCATGTCACTCTGCGCATGTTAACACTTTTGAGTTAAATTTTTTTGAATATTTTAATATTCTTTGGTTTTTGACCGGAAGTGACAGGCCTTAGGACCTTGACTCTTTATGCCTGAAAACACCCTTAGGTAGCATGGGTCAGTGGTTCCTCTGAACCCGTTTAGTTGATATCGGCATATCCTGTAGAAGAAATATTTTGCCAATTAAATGGCATATTTTGGCTTTCAGTTCAAGACCGGAAATGACCCCCTTAATGACGCTTTGACCCTATTCTTGTACACCCTTTATGAAGCATGGGTCAGTGGTTCCTCTGAACCGGTTTGGTTGATATCGCAAAATCTGTCGAAGAAAGATATTTTGCCATTTCAAATGACATATTTGACCCTGTGGTGAGGTCAAGGTCAGATGGGGGTCAAAGTCATGTGGCAGGTGTGTATCGCTAAACTGTCATTTGTACATAATCTGGATTTTGCATCGCTTGTAAATCGAGAGAAGCAATATATCAAATTTCGGCTGCACCGCATGATATAAGAAAGCAAAGAGCAGGCAAATATATTATGGCGGCTGCTCCTCATGATATAAAAACTGGAGGAACTAACAGAGGCCAACCTAGTTCTAACACACCAAAGCAACGAGTAATCCCAAACATTTACAACCACCTAATTCATACACGTCAGAAGTCAACAGAACTTAGGTAATATAAACATTTACAATGTAAGAATTTTGAAAGGTACTCAAAGGCATCCTATTCAGTTTATAACAAAAGTTTTTTTGGGGATGGCACTTTGACAGTGAAGAGGAGGGCATGGACTTTTGTGTCCCCTGAAACACCAGCCAATTATGTAGTAGGAAGCTGTCCTCTAATTCTGTGAAAAAGTGACACATACTAATAATGTGCATTTTTGAACAAACTGTGCGCAAAATCCTCTAGGACATATACAAATACACTATATGACCCAAATGACCCCTTCACTGAACCACTGATCTCAAATCTGTGACTATCCCATAGACAAACTGGTGTCATAGGCGATGCTGGGCATGATTTACGGTCATCAGTGGCGCCCCATCTTTGTAAGGAGAAGAAGCCTTTCTAGGATTTGACCTAAGTTGGGCCATATTGACCTCTACTGACCTTTGACCGGAAACTGTGTACAACCCCTACAAAGCTCTGAACACTTGTTCTGCTGACCGATTTGGTTTGAATCGGACCAAGCGTTTGACGCTGGGATCGTTATTTAAAGCCGGTCGAAAGGTGATCAGAGGGAAACAGATAATACTAGTCATGCCTGAGACATGACACCACCATTTAGGAATGGTGACCCCTAATGTGCCTAAAATTGACGCTTTGACCCCGTACTTGACCAATATGTCATCAAATGTCATTAAAAGTTCTTTTGACAGTGTTAATAACAACGTTATGAGAAAAGTTATCATTGAGTTTCAACATGTCAGGGATTTGACCTTGCACCTCTTATAACGTGACCCCTGGGTCACTAATAGGGTCAACTGTTATTGGTTCTGTATTAACGGTATCACGAGGATTATTCCTGTCCACTTCAGTTCACTCGGAGCTTGTTTGTAAATTTTGACCTTTGACTTGACTTTGACTTTGGGGTTCGAGACTAACATAGACCTCTTCTAACTATTATGTTACACACTGTCTAATAACAGGCTTTATCTGTCCTCTATGGCTGAGATAAATCCAATTTGGTCTTATTTTTAACATTTTTTTGGCCAAGTTAAACCTTTTGACTCCCTTAAATGACTTTTGACTCCCTGGTCCCGGTACTAAAAAAAACTCGTGTCACAACAAAAATGCATTTTTTAATTCATGGTTTTAAAAAAAATCTACTATGCTTAGTCCTGGAGATAAAAATTCTTTGAAATTATTACCTTAAAACCGGAATGACATTCAATGACCCTTTTATCTGGTATAAAAAAACTACGGTACACAAAAAACATGCATGTTCCAGTTCAAAGAAAAAACATCTGCTTTGCTTAGGTTTTCGGAGATAAAATTCGTAAAATTATTTAGCTCAAACCGGAAATGACCTGTAAATGACCCTTTGATTCCCCAAAATAAAATACCCTTGCATACATTGGCTACAGACATGCTATCTGAGGTCATGTCACTCCTGCTATGTTACTATTTTGAGTTAAATTTTTTTGAATATTTTAAATATTCTTGGTTTTTGACGGAAGTGACTCCTTTGACCTTTGACCTTGGATTCCTGAACACCCTATAGGTAGCATGGGTCAGTGGTTCCTCTGAACAAGTTTAGTTGATATCGGCATAATCCTGTAGAAGAAGATATTTTTGCCAATTAAATGGCATATTTTGGCTTTCAGACCGGAAATGACCCCCTTAATGACCTTTGACGCCTTATCCTTGAACACCCTATATGAAGCATGGGTCAGTGGTTCCTCTGAAAGAGTTTAGTTGATATCGGCATAATCTTGTAGAAGAAGATATTTTGCCATTTAAATGACATATTTGACCCTGTGGTGAGGTCAAAGGTCAGATGGGGGTCAAAGTCATGTGGCAGGTGATGGTTCGCTAAACGGTCATTTGGTACAAATCTGGATTTGCAATCGGCTGTGTAAATCGAGAGAAGGCAATATATCATGCGGCTGCACCGCATGATATAAGAAATCGAGAGAAGGCAATATATTATGCGGCTGCTCCGCATGATATAAAAACTGGAGGAACTAACAGAGGCCAACCTAGTTCTAACACGCCAAAGAAACCAAGTAATCCCAAACAATTACAACCACCTAATTCTGACACGTCAAAGTCAAAGAAATTAGGTAATACTAAACATTTACAATCGTTAAGAATTTGAAAGGTATCAAAGGATCCTATTCAGCTTTAATAACAAGTTTGATGCACTTTTGACAGGTGATGAGGAGGGCATGGACTTTTGTGTCCCTGAAACACCAGTCCAATTAAGTGATAGTAGGAAGCTGTCCTCTAATTCTGTTAAAAAGTGACACATACTAATAAATGTGCAATTCTGCAATGGAATTGCAGAGGGCTTAGACCCAATTATGAAGAAGTTAAATGCCTTATAACTGATCATAACCCATCTATTCTTTGTCTTCAGGAAACACGCCTTAAAGACAGTGACTCTAATAAAATTTAAGAGGTACGATTCTTATTTATAACAAAACAGCTGTTTCCTCAGTGGATAATAGAGTAATTGGAGGGTCATATACTGATTAAGGGTGGAGTCCCTCATTCTGTCATACAACTTAATACCAATTTGGAAGCAGTTGCTGTTAAAGTTACTCTTCACCGCACAATAACTGTTTGTTCTGTTTATATTAAAATATAAATTAGGTTTAGATGAAATTGATGATTTGATTGATCAACTTCCTTCTCCCGTCCTCTTGGTAGGTGACTTCAATGCCCATAGTGAACTTTGGGGTTGCAAGGATACCAGTCGGTTGGGTGTCATTGTCGAATCTTATTTGGAGATATTGGATTCTTGTATTTTGAATGATGGGTCTAGTACTTATATCCATCCTAGCCTACGACTAGAACTCCATCAGCTATTGATTTATCAATTTGTTCTCCTACTATTTTTATGGACTTCCTGTGAGGAGATCATGATGATCAGTGTCGTAGTGATCATTTTCCAATTTTAATAGATATTTATAAGCCAATGCCTGAAGAGAGAGTTCCTAAATGGCAACTTCATAAGGCCAATCGGCCAGAGTTTAATGATAGCTGTTTAGCTTTAATTAATAGGCAATCTTTTGATAACATTGAAGATCCTCTTTCTTCATTCACTGACATATTGATTGATATAGCCAATAACACAATTCCCAAGTCGTCTTCAAAAGCTTATAGTAAACACAAGCCATGGTTTAATGCTGAATGTAAAGTTGCTATTGATTGTCGCAAAAGTGTGTTACATATTTTTAAAAATCGACCAACGAAGAACAATTTAAGAAAATATCAAAGAGCCCGTGCTAAGGCTCGTAACATTATTAAAAAAGTAAACGGGAGTCTTACAGGCAATATGTATCCAAGTTAAATTCTAGAACTCCTGTTAAAAAAGTAAGTAAAATAAACCCCTGTTAAAAAAGTAAGTAAAATAAACTCCTGTTAAAAAAGTAAGGAAAATAAGTGGGAAAGAGTTGAATAATACCACTTTTCATCTAGATAAATCTGATGGTAGTAAATGTACAGAAGTTCGGGATATTGCCAATTTATTTGCAGATGAATTTGAATACAATTCTTCAAGCAATCATTATACTCGGACATTTCAAAGATTTAAAAATACTACTGAAAAAACAAATTTTTCATCCAACAATGCAGAGGAGTATAATAGTCCATTTAGCATGTTAGAGCTTAATGACTCTCTTAGTAAATGTCATGATACTGCTACTGGACCAGATGAAATCCAATTTCTTAAGCACCTTCCAAAAGAACCCCTTCTTATACTGCTTGATATTTTCAATCATATATGGGAGTCTGGGATGTTCCCGAATGTATGGAGAGAAGCTACCATTATTCCTGTTTCTAAGATGCGACCAAGGCAATGAATTATTGTCCAATCTCCCTAACCAGCTGTTTATGTAAGACCATGGAAAGGATGATTAATGCTCGTCTTGCTTGGTTCTTGGAAAGTAATGGACTGATATCTAAGTGTCAAAGTGGTTTCCGACAGGGTCGTAGTACTATTGACCAACGTGTTCGTCTTGAGCCTTTATTCGTGATGGTTTTGTACTTTTGTTAGAGGACATCATGTTGTGTCGGTATTCTTTGATCTAGAGAAGGGCTATGATACTACTTGGAAATATGGTATTTTGAAGGTTCAGCATAATTTAGGACTAAGAGGTAAAATGCCTTTGTTTATTAAGAATTTTAGACAGATCGTGTTTTTAGGGTTCGTTTGGGAACAGTCTTATCAGAAATACATAATCAAGAGATGGGTGTTCCACAGGGTAGTATTCTCTCTGTTACTCTATTTCTTTGGAAAAATAATAGTATTGCTAAAGTGGTCAATGCAGGAATGGAGAGGTCATTGTTTGTAGATGATTTCTCTATTTCCTATTCTTCATCAAATATGGCTTCTATAGAAAGACAAATGCAAAATTGTCCGAATAAGATTCAACAGTGGGCAGATGAAAATGGTTTCCGTTTCTCTAAAACTGAAACTGTTTGTTTGCATTTTTGCAACAAAAGACGTCTTCACCTTGACCCAGAACTAAAATTGAATGGTTCTCCTATTCATGTTGTTTCACAGACTAAATTCTTAGGCTTAATATTTAGCAGTAAATTGAACTTCAAAGCTCATATTGACTACTTGCGAAAGAGATGTCAAAAAGCTCTGAACCTTTTAAAAGTAGTTTCAAAGATGGACTGGGGTGCAGATCGCTCAGTCTTGCTTCGCCTTTATAGATCACTTGTGAGATCTTCTTCTTCTTCTTATCGTGTCCAAACACTGTGGTTCTCAAATATGATCCAGCCAGAGATGGGTACAATGTCTGGCTGCTTCACTGAATTCCGCAAGGTCTTTGTTTGTGCATTGTTGCTCCAGCAATGGGCAGACCAAGAGGTGTTCCATTGTCTGTGGGGGCTGTTCCACAACCACAGGTAGTACCTTGATCTGCTTCCAGATAGCCCCACTTCTGCAAGGAAACCTTAGATCGGCCAGCCCTGGTTCTCAATCTATCGAGGCACCGCCACTCAGCCCACGAGGATTCAGCCCCAGGCGGGAGACTCCCACCAGGTTCAACACCGATAGACTTACCACCACCCGTTTGATGGCAAGTCCTACCTTCCACAAGGCGACTTCTTAACCTCCCCAGAGACTGTGTCAAGAGGTTGGACTTTTGCTTTAAGAAACTCTCTCGGATTTAGGCGGTGTGGCAGCAGGATCTTTCTGGACACAGGTTGCCCTCACAACCGGACAAACCCGGCAGCACCGCCCCCCCACGCCCGCCACGCCACGACGGACGTCCCTGGTGGAGCAACTCCTGCTGCTGGGATTTACAGTTTTCCGACGGCGGCCGGACGAGGCATCCGCGACAAGCCGGCAGGAGGCATCCAACGCTGGATCAAGCTTCCCAGCATGGGCCAAACCCCCCCACCAGGGCAGGCACACTCCTCACACAGCAGCACAGGGCAAAGCGCCCGCCGCTCCTGGGTAATGTGGGCGACTCACCCATCTTGTGCCAGTGAGTTTTGTTCAAGATGTTATTGCGTGAACATACTTTGATCTTCGTCTTCTCGATGTGGGTCTTTAAAGAGAGTGGCGGTCAAGGTACCTCCACTGTATGCATGGTTATCACAGTGCTCCAGGGGAGTTTCCATACCCAGGTAACTTTAAGCGGACGGTTGGCTTCAATTCACGGTTGCTAAGATGGAAAGCACACACCTGCGTCTTAGATGGATTTGCACGTAAGGTGGTTTTCCTCATAATAAGGAGTGAGTTCACATCCCAATCTTGGAGACCCCTCCCCACAACCGTAGTCGGCATCTTGGGTCGCTAATTCCAAGATCGTCTGCCATAAATAAAACGACCGGTTTTCCTGCACTCCTAGGCTTGTCGTTGGCATACATGCTGAACAGGAGAGGTGCAAGCAACACTCCCCCGTGGCAGCCACCCCTGAGCCCACGCCATCGGCTTTTTCCCGCTCCTAGCGGATCAAAGAACATCCTGTTTGCCAGCAATCCTCGGATAAGCTCAGATCAAGCGGATGTCCCTTGGTAATTCCGGATCTTTATGGAGTAGGCGTTGATATAGGAACCGGAGAGGTGCAACACACCCCCCGTGGCAGACCACCCCCGGAGCCACGGCCATCGTCTCTTTCTCGCTCCTAGCTGAACAAGAACATCCTGTTTGCAGCATCCTCGGATAAGCTCAGTCAGCGGATGTCCTTTGGTAATTCCATGATCTTATGGAGAGAGGCCAATCCGTGATCAACAGTGTCGTATGCTGCTGATAGTCGACGAACACAGCTCCGGTTACCATCCCCTTCTCGAAACCATCCTCAATGTGTTGAGTTAAGTTGATTACTTGGCTTGTTGTTGATTTGCCCGTCGGAACACCCGCCCGGCACCGTCATGAGGCGCTCGTCTACCACAGGTGCGATACGACCGAGCAGAGGCTCCAAAGAAGCTTGCGGTATGGCCAAGGAGTGACACAGGTCTGCAGCTCCTGGAATCGGATGGAATCTTTTTTTCCCATTGCTTTAAGCTAGTGCACCAACATGTGCCCCCTCCAGACCTTGGGACCTTGTGGAAATAAGGCGCAATTGTAAGCTCACGAGCCATTCCTTTGCTCCTGGGCCAAGATTTTTTGTTGCTCAGTAGAGATGTTGTCAAGGCCTACTGCTTTTTTCCTGTTTGAAGTTGAGCAATAACCGATGCAATTCGTCCCATGTTAGGGCGGTTAAACCAGGGTCCCGCTCTACCTCTTGTGTTCTAGTTTGATCTTCTTGGATTTCTCGCCGCACCGTCCATCACCCAGAAGCAGTTGGTTGGCAACCTGGTTGGGTGTGCAACCTGGCCGCCGTGGAGGCCCTGTTGGATCCCCTCGGAGCTTTCGGATGGTAACCATGCCCTCCTGCCCTCCTGCCGCCATGGGTCACATCGGTGGACCCAACCAAGTGTGCCATGCTTCGATCCAACCCGGGAACCCCCCTCCGAAACCTCCTCACCTTTAACAGTTGTTTCAAATCAGCCGAAAAAGGATCAGCTTCAAACAATGGCGATATACTCCCGATTTCTTAGCACATTCTTGGAAGGCCTGGTATACATTCCGTCCCCAGCTCTGGGAATGAATCTCCGTGCAGTCTTGTTCCCAGCTGGGCAAATTTGTCATCGTTATGGGGTTTTGGAGCAATCCCTCTTCACGTTCTAATCCAGGTCATCAGTGAATCCTGGCAGTCTGCTTTCCTGTAGTTAAAGCGCGGCTCAAAAGGCCTTTGTTTGGTCTTACTGCAAAAGCGTTGACTTGATACGATTGGTCGATGTTGAGTTGTGGAACAGGATCCAGACAATCTTGCTACAAAGGTTAGGATGTATTTTGCTAACAATCGCTAGATCAGGGTTGTAACCTCTCTTCCAACCGGAGCTATGAAATGATGGCGGAAGCTTAGAGTCGTGAAGGAGACGTAGATGTTGGCAGTCTGACCATTCTTCGACAGTTGTCCGTCTCTGGTTAGTTCAATTGTAGCCAACCCATTGGGTACTATGGCTGTTGAGTCGCAATGAGAAGTGGGTTTGGTGAATTCCCAGGGGTTGAGTTTGAGGGTGACTCAATCTACTATGGAGGTTTGTAGACAGATGTAACTATGACAGAGCCTCAGCTCAATGGTTGAGGACTTCGAATGTTGTTACATCAGACATATGAGGTTGCTACTTACTCTACTATCGGTGCCTGTTCTCACAATATAACACTTCCATATGTCGATGTGGTTCCTCGATGGCAAGGACCATTCCCTGTATGGTTGGGCGGTGGTTATTGAGCCCTCTGTGGGTTTCGGCAGACATAGACATCGCAATGGAGATGTTACACAAATCAGCAATGATGTAGCTTTTTGTGCAACTGGAAAAAACCCTCCACATTCACTGACGCTATCAGTCACACGCGCAGACTTAGACAAGGCCTGCGCTGAGGTCAATAGTCATATTGGTATATTAAGAATGAATGTTAATGGAAACCTTGTTTTGGAGTTGTAGAGATAGATCTTCGTGCGGTCCGCTTCCCAGTTTTAACTTTGCTTCGCCTCGCAGTTAACAAACAGGGGAGACCACAAGAAGATTCTCTACTATCTCCCCTGAGATCACATGGATTATGTTGAATTGGTTTTATAGTTCGCTCGGAAGTCATATTTGAAACCAGCTTGAACCTATTCAAAATCACGGTCTTCGACTATGCTTGGGTGTTTTTCGTACCTCCTCCTATGCAAAGCTTTGTCGAAGCTACTTACCCTCCATTACATCTAAATGAAAAATTAGCTCTGCAATAGCGCATAAACACTTAAAGTAATGCTGAATCCCCCAACTGATGAAGAGCACCTTTTCGCCTAAATTTACACTTCTATACTAGTAAACCTAATGCTATTCCATCTTTTGGAATCCGTATAAAAGAGGGTTTTTCACAGGTGTGCCCAAATACGGATAACATTGCATCATTTGATTTTCCCATTAGTCCTCCTTGGACAAATGTTGAACTTCATATTGACCTAACTGTATTTTCAAGCTAAATTTGATGATCTTAGACATAAATATCATCAGCATCGAGCTATTTATTCAGATGGGTCTACGGTTTTGGAAAGAGCTGCTGCAGCTGCTTTAAGTTGACGTGACCAACGTCGGATTAGATTACCTGATAATGCTTCTATTTTCACTGCCGAATTGCAGGCACTTAAGTTGGCGTTAGAATTAGCTGAAATTTCCAATGAGAGTAATTTCTTATATTTACTGATTCATTATCTAGTCTTATGGCTTTGAAAGGCAGTATTCAGGTGGAAGTTTGCGCTCACAGCCTGAAGGATGGAAATGGAGTACAAACTTTTTCTATCGATAGATTTTAGTTTATTAGGACCTAAGCCAATAATTTTTGAAGGGTGTGCAAAATTCGGTGCAGTGGCATTTTTCAAAATCCAACATGGCTGCTTCCATGTCTAAAATCACTCAAATCCTTTTAAATATTCCTGATAGAGACAATTGTTTTGCGGTACTCCTGTGTGTTTAAGCACAAAGAAGTTTTATTAATTGGTATATTGATCATTATATTTCCACAAAAATCCAATATGGCTGCCCAAAAGTGAAATATGCGCTCGGAATCATTAAAATGGTCTTAACTCTTCCAATATGCCAATTTATGATACACAGAATATATTCTGAACACCTAAAACATGTTCTGCAGTTGTTAAAATTATGTTATAATTGAACACACTATTGAAGTGTTACTTTAACACCTCTAGAAAGCATTTCGAACACATCCGGACACGTCTGGTGTTATCCACATTTTGCAGTGTAGAGGCTTGATTCTAGTGTCTATATGTGTGCTTTATGCTTTACACCTCTGAGATATATGTATTTGATTATTAGAACCCTTATTTTGGCATTTCTCTTTAATCGACATTTTCCAAATTCAAGATGGCAGCAAATATAGCCACCTTTAAAGATATTTAAAACCTATATTATATCTGTGTTATATGTGATTACATCAAGTAATTATTATTATAAATGTGTAATTTAAGATACGGGATAAGTATTTGACTATTTGACATCCTAATCTGCCATTTTTGTTTTGTTAACTTGCAAAAAGGTTAAGATGGGGGCAAATATGGCTGCCTTTTTACCTTTTTTAAAACCTATAAATTACGATACTTGTATTTAGTTATATCATCCAAAATGATTATTAAAGTGTAAATTTAAGTATGAGATGTATGTCTTTCAACATTACAACATTACAAGCATTAATGACTCGTATCTGGTATTTTTGTTTTAACAACATGCTTAAAATTCAAAATGACGGCCAATATATTATGAATATATGACAATTTGTACATATTGGACTTCGGAGTGGCCATATTGGATTTGATGGTAATGTTGTGATCAAATTACATCAAGAACCCGTCCAGTAGATTCCTTGTGTTTTAAAACCTGGATATAGAGCATAAAATCGTGGCCATATAATGAATTTGAGAGTGGTAGCGGCCATATTGGATTTTTAGAAAATGCCACTGTGCGAAATGTTGCACACCCTCCAGAAGTTACTGGATTAGGTCTTCATAAACAAAATCGATCAACAGAAAAAGTCTGTACTCCATTTCCACCCTGCACCCACAATTCCTCCTGACTACAGAGAGTGTCGTCATCCCTATATTACTGAGCTGTTGGAAGTATTCTTCAATTTGTCTCAATTGAATAAATCCGTGGTTTTAGCTTGGATTCCGAGTCACATTAGTATTCAAGGCAATGAAAAGGTTGATGTATTGGCGAAAGAAACCTTAATATGAATATAATAAACATTGAGATCACTTTTATAGATTTTAAGGATTCAGTTAATAACTATATCAGAAATATAGTCAGGAGGAATTGTGGGCGCAGGGTGGAAATGGAGTACAGACTTTTTCTATCCATCCATTTTTGTTTATGAGGGCCTAAGCCAATAATTTCTGGAAGGTGTGCAAAATTTCGTGCAGTGGCATTTTCTAGAAATCCAATATGGCCGCTATCACTCTCAAAGTCATGCAAATGGCCATAATTTTATGCTCTAGATCCAGGTTTTAAAGCAGCAGGAATCTTTTGGACGGGTTATTGACGTGATTTGATCACAACATTACCATCAAATCCAATATGGCCACCCCAAACCCCGATATGCCCTGAAATCATTCAATTGACCATAACTCATCAACTGTTTGTGATAGAGGCATAAATCTGGGCTCTATACCCAGTAGGAACTCGTATCTGACATTTCAAGTGTGTTAACAAGCTTACCAATCAAGATGGCAGTCAATATGGCTGCCTTTTAAGATATTTAAAACATACAGACTGTCATATATTCATAATATATTGGCCGTCATTTTGGATTTTGAGCATGCTGTCAAAACAAATATACCAGATACGAGTCATTAATGCTCAAAGACGTACATCTCATACTTTAATTTAAACTTTAATAATCATTTTGGGTGTTTTAACTAAGTACAATACAGATGTATCGTAATTTATAGGTTTTAAAGAAGGTTAAAGAAACAAAAATTACAGATAAGAATGTCAAATGGTCAAATGCTTATCCCACACCTTAATTTACAAACTGATAATAAAATTAGTTGAGGTAACTACATATAATACACATATAATGGAGGTTTTAAACTATTTTAAAGGCCGGCTGTATGTTGGCTGCTATCTTGAATTTGGAAAAATCTCCCATTACAGAGGAAATGCAAATAAGACTTCTCTAAGTGATTCAAATACATTGTATCTTAAGTTGTAAAGCATAAAACATGCATACACTGGAATCACGCCTCTCAATTGCAAATGCGCAGAATAATTGACGTGTCCGGATGCGTTGGAATGCATTCTAGAGGTGTAAAGTAACACTTGCAGAGTTGTGATATTGTAACATATTTTGAACACCTGCAGAAACATTGTTGTTAGGTGGTCAGTATGTATTCATGTAGCATAAATATGGTATAATGGAGGAGCTAAGAGGTTTTATGATTCTCCAGAGCGCATATTTGACTTTTGGCAAGCCATATAGGTGTTTGGTGGACATGTAATGATTAAAATTACATTACTAACACTTCTCGTGCTTAAAACACCTAGCTCACGGAAATATTTGGGGTCTGTATCGGAAAAACACGTAGGGATTATTAGCGATGTTGGATATGGTAGCAGCCATATTGGATTTTAATAAATGCACTGCGCAAACAAAATTTTGCACACCCTACCAATAAATTATTCGCACTAGGTACTAATTTAAACTAAAGTCTATCAATAGAAAAAGTCTGTACTCCATTTCCATCCTTAGCTGTGCAGGGGCTGCCCTACACGTCACCTGACTAATATGTGGCAATCCTGTGGGATTCAGTTCATATAATAAAATGCATTGCTTTGCAACCACTGTTGGAGCTGCAGGCAGCTCAGGTTTGAGTGGACGAAGGGACGAGATTGTATAGCACGATATAATATTGGTCATGAACAGGGACATCCTAATAGAGGGAAGGACCAAAGATGTTCGAATTAGATCGAGGGCAAAACGTTACGTTTAATCTTTAGAAATTCATAGTATCGCATGTTTTGCCGACCACAAGGAAACATAGAGTACAAACATAGAAAAGCAATGGCTGCCTCCGATTCTTCCTCATACTGTGGTGCCGCTTTGCATAATAATAGTAACACCTAAGCGGGAGTGATACAAATTGAGGTATGTGTTAGAGGTGGGCCAGGTGTAATAATAGTCCACCTGGATCATTGTGCTCGATACTCTTGGTTCTCCTAATGCAAAGCGTGCTGAGGTGAAAAGATGTATTCTTGAGGCGGTTTATTTAAATCAGACGACTGATGTGTCATTGCATCGGTTGTGTGGCCTGGGTAGGACAAAATTAAACACCAAATACAACCCAACATCCAACAACTGATTTTGGCGGATTGTTTGTATCGAATTGATCTTATGTGTGTATACAAGCACCCAAACTAATAATTATTCGTCGTTGCAATATTCCAAAATGCAGCGCCCAAGCACGACGGACTTGGTTTGAATGGGCTTCACCCCTGAGGAAGGGACCAACAACACACTAGTTTCAAAGACCCTATCACGTTGCCGCCTTTTGGTATTAAATCCCCATTTACCGGTTTAAGCTAATGCGATAATCGCCCTCTCAGCAGGAGGGCGAATGGCCTTCGCTTGAATTGTCTTTATTGAACATCCAATTATAGAAATTTGGTACCTACGGTATTAGCTTAGAGTTTATTAACTTTACTCTTTTCCATGGTATTCAAAATAGTAGAATACAACGTGACGTCCAACTTATGACGTCATAAGGTAATAAAGTGAAAATACTGCAATAGGAAGAAACATTGATATTTTGCAATTTACTGGCTCAAAAGGTAATTATTGTAAAACTTAAACATTTTCCATCATGTATAGACATTATGACGTCATTAGATTGTTAGTATGTTGGTAGCAAAGGAAGGAGAGGAACTGCTATCTATTGCATAAAAATCAAATGTCTGCTGATATTACGTGTTGTATATTATAGTATCCCTAAAGACAGTTTCATTGTGAAAAAATTTAAAGAACTGAATTTCACCTGATTCTGGAGGTTGGGTGTCAACATGTACCCAAAAAAGTGAGTTTCGTAGGGGGTTGGGAAATGCGTTTTTCGGGAGCAAGGGCAATAACAGGTGGGTCAATTTTGACAGATCCAATCATGTTGAAAAGTATACCCAATTTAATAGTTTAATCTAAGGGATTCCAAAAGGTATAGGTTTGGATATCTGCGGCCGAAAGTTTTGGAGTATAGGTTAAAACAGCAAAAATCAATAAACAAAAAAAAGGGTAATTTTCAGTTGTACAGGGGTCAACTTTTAAAATTCCTCAGATTTGATAAAAAACGCGTGCAAATCCTGTGAAGTCATAGGATAAAAATAAGGAATAGTTTTGAGTGTCTTAAATTGCTTACTTACGGAAGTAGGGGGAAACAAGGTCCAGCCCCATTGAATGTAATTGAGTGACCTTTGGGGGTCCTCCCTACATTGGGAACTAAGCATTTAAGACAGTCCAAACTATTCCGTATTTGAATCCTATGAGCTCCATCAATAATTTGCACCATTTTTTATCCAAATCGTGAGTAATTACCCCTGTATCAACTGATATTACCTTTTATTGATTTTGCTGTTTTTTAGCTATAACTCTAAACTTTCGGCCGTAGATTTTGGATCCTATATGATAAATCTATTAAACGCTGTATACTTTTCAACATGATTGGATGGCAATTTCAAATTTGACCCTTTATTGACCTTTGACTCCCGAAAAACATGTCCCCAACTCCGTACGATTACTCACTTTTTTGGTAAATGTTGACACCTTTACCTACCAAAATCATTTTGAAATCAGCTCGTTAAAAAATTTTTGCACAGATTGGCTAAAAAGATGTGTTAGTTTGAGTTACTACTAGCGTGTTGTTATTCCCTCCTGAGGGGGGGGGTATATTGCCACACTCTACCATCACTTTTGGGATCACCCTTTACACTTCCTTATACCCCGGTGTGTTTTAATATGGGGGGGGGGGGGTGGAAACGAGCATAAAATGTCATCGTTAATACATTAACTCATTTGACACCGGTTTTAAGGTTGTGGGCGACAGAAATAGAAGAGAGCGGATAACATCCCCCCATCCTGAAGCCGAGGGTTAATTAATTTTATAATTTATACATTTATTAGTATAAGTATACTTATCACATTCTATTCAGATGAAACTGACATTGGAATCAGTTCGACAATGGTAACGGCTCCTCAAATTCAGCCACAGCGGTAAACAAATTCACATAGGTCCTGAAGTTAAATATTCCATTTGGTTAGGTTTCGAGTTAGAATTCACGTGTTGGGCGCGCTTGGCACCAGTTCAGAAGTTATCTTTTGTTACAAGGGTACATTGACCTTTCATAACACCGTTTCTCAAGAGTTGGAAGTGCTCGGAACAGTTTTCATATCATTTCCACAATATTTTTAACAATTACGGGTCACAAATCACCAAATCAAGCTTATTTTCTACAGTCGTAGGCTCCACAAGGAATGGCGGATTTTGATGGGGTTTCGGTATTTTCCTGACAAAATTCTCCTTTATTTGGTGCAACAACTTGCCAAAAAAAGATGGAAATTGAATTTACTATGCACTTTCCAAAAACCCCTACAGTCAGGGGTCACAACATCCGGTCAAATTACAAAGTTTTGTGGAGAGCTTTTCCCGTAGTTACTGGGTCGACCGCGGCAAAGAGATATAGATCACAGACGGCTTCGGTGTATGCACATGAATACACATCGAGTGCCCAGCTTTTGTCGGGATGAATGGGTAATCGAATTAGGTAATTGGTGGTTTTCGCGTTGTTGGTCCTTCCCTCTATTAGGTCCATGGTCATACTTACATAACCTATAGTTATTTGCTTAGAAGTGAGCCAGTCCCTCGGTGTATTCCTTGTGATTGTGCTCTTTCTGTGAAACATGTTTTACTCGAATGCATTGATTATATATGCGCTTTTACGTAGGAAAATAGGGCCAAAGCGAAAAAATATCGTATGCGACGGGACGGAATTTGATGATGCATTTTCGTTTGCACCTCTTTACCAGTTGCATGTGTAAATGGTTGATGTTGCTTAAGTAACAAGCAACTCACAGACTACATTCAGGCACACATTGAAGAAACTCAAGGTCAAACATGTTGCTATGGTAACTTATATATAATGGCGAGACGGTACGGATCGATAGATTTCATAGTATTTTGAAAATTGAACATTTGCTTAATTATTAGCAAAAGTTATAGGAGGTACATGAAATTTTTAACATCAATATTAAGTTCAACTATCATGCTGTTGATATCAATAGAAATTTGGATCTTAACTTTTACTAATTAGCAGATACTAGCTGAGTGAACGGGAGCGATCACTGATATGGAAGCGATCACTGAAACAAAAGCGATCACTGAAACAGAAGCGATCACTGAAGGAACAGTGTCCTGTCTTGCCTGTAGTTCGCATTTTTAACTTAGTAAATTTTGCACTCGCAACCCGAATTCTCACAGGTTTTATGTTTCCTATTTTTCCCCCTTTTAACCCCTCCTACGCTGTGCCGGTGTCACGAGCGAGCCAGTCCTAGCCTTTTAGAGTCCGTCGGACTTTGTGTTTTGAGTTTCACAGTCCTAGGAACATATGTTTTGAAATTAGGAGTCCTATAGACACTAAGTTTTGATTTTCAGTGTCCTAGGGACTATCGATAATAACACACAGTGTCCTATGGACTACAGGTAATAAAAGAAATAGTCCTAGGACATTTGAAATAGTGGGACTCTGAAGTTTATTACCTTACACAAATCTCAGCATCCCTAAATTTTGAGGGTCCGGGGAGTGTGTGTACTTCGTTTGGGAGTGTACCATGCAGTGATTCAACGTCTACTACGGACCATATGTTTTAAAATTATGGGTCCTATGGATACTAAGTTTCGATTCTTAGTGTCCTGGGGACTATCGGTAATGACACGCAGTGGTCCATTGGACTACATGTAACAAAAGGAAGAGTCCTAGGACATTTGAAATAGTGGGACTCTGAAGTTTATTACCTTACACAAATCTCAGAGTCCCTAAATTTGGAGGATCCGGGGACGGTGTGTACTAATTGTGGGTATCCCATGCAGCTGGTTTCAAATGCAAACATCCCGGGACAACATGTCTGCTTGAAATGGAACACCATTACATCCCTAGAAGTATTGTCTTTAAAGGGGCATTTGAAATTATTGTTTTCCCAAGCTGTTTTGGGTAAATCAGTATGAGAATTGCCGTGGGAATTCCCATGGTATTCATCATGTCATCTTTGAGTGTTTTTGACCAACGAGAAAGAAAGGGAAAACAGCCTACTAAGTGATAGTATTCTGTGGGAAATGATTTGTTTCAGTGGGTCATAAAGTAATGCGAATTCATCTTGGGTTAGCTACTTAATTACTCAATTATCTCTTCAGTGCATGCATCTGTTAAGATAACATATTTGGAAACGTAATATATTTTTTTTTACGATTTTCATTGTGGAGATTCTCATGCTCTTTTTGATTTCATGATGGGAATTCCCATGCATCTTCTGGATTTCACTATGGAAATTCCCGTGCATTTTTGGCGAAGAAGGGTGTGGGAAATGAGAGGTTGTGGATAAGTTTTGGAATATCCCAATATGACTGCTTCTGTTCCAAATCGATCAATTTGGTTTCAAATAATTGGTCTCGTCATGCCAATGGTTCAGTGTTGTCACTTTTTATTCTCTTTTATTCTCTGTAGTTGTTTATTTTTTCAGTATTTCCAGTTATCGTCGGGTCTATAACATAGCGACGGATGTTGTATTTCTATCATTTTTACACAAAAAAAATAGTGAAAATGTACTGCACATCAACTTTTACTTTTACAAACTTTTACAAACTTTTTCCGAGTGTTAATCTCAATTTTCAATTTACTTTAATAATACGAACCTTTTATATTGATGTGTACTCTGTAAAGATTGAACAACGATGAAACAAAGTTAAATGAAGCATCATTTTATTTTAGATTGCAATTTGTTTGTTGAAAGACCGCAAGAGTAAATATAATTCTGTAATTCGATTTATTTTTAATTACTGAGCATTTTAAGAACTAAATTACGACCATGTAAAGTATTGATAATTTGTTTCATTACTAGTTTTGTTGGTTGGTCAATGTTCGTGCACCTTGGCCATTGAGAATTGACAGGCCAATGACAATTTGGCACATTTAGGCAATTGTTAGGCCAGTGGCCAGTTCGACTAGTTGCCAGTTGGTCTTCATTGCCATTGGTCTAACACCCTTTGTTCCAAATAAGTCTTTTTCCCCACACGTCAATTTGCCCCACACGGTCCTTACTACGACCTGTCTAAAAAAATGGTACAATCAAAAACCGAGTTTTGCACTATTATATCTCAACACAGTAAGTTGTTTTGTATATCCATTCAAGAGAAAAGACCAGGCTTTCCAGAATTTTGTTTAATTCAATGTATGCGGAACACAAAAATCGAGTTGTGCCACTTTCTGGTGAGTGAAAACCCGGTGAAAAACGAATTAGTTAACATAAGTTTTTCACACTTGAACAGATAGAAATTCTTTAAAAGGGATTAACTTCATAAAAAACTCTGAAAAGATACGACAAAAGTTCAGATGGTGGAGTTCTGTCAGTAAGTTTCTGGTTTAAGATAAAGTGAATAACCATTTCCACAGACTGTTGTTTGTCAGATGAAAACATGAGGTACAACCGGAGTACCAGCAATCTGGAGGAGGAAGTGAAGAGTTTTATGGTCTTGAAGTATAATGAAACGCAAATTCCTACCACCACTTTGATTACTTTGCTTCCAAATTCAAATTTTTATTTGACTTCAACAATTAGTTAAATGCACAAAGATAGTTGCAATATTTTAAACCATTTCTTTGGATTTGAGTGTTATTTTGGTTGCAATTCAAATTCCTTTTGGGCATTGATTTTTAACAGATTACCAATCTTGTAATAAATGACAAGCTCCATTCATTGACGTGCAATAATATTTGTATTGATTTGGTATTTATGAAAGAAGATTTTGTGAATTGCAATGATTATGTTGACTATTAAAACTTGTGTCGATAAAAAGAAGAATTCCTTTGTTTACTAAATTAATCTGTGTTTTGTTTCTTTTTGTCAAGTTGCAATCTTTTGTGAGCTTTAAGACAGCCTGGGCATAGCTGGGCGAAACCCAAACTCTGCCCATAGCATAAAAGTGGTCACAAAATCGGATTTGGTTTATATCGCCACTAAATTGAGTATATTTGGATTGACAGAAGCAATGAGATTGAAACAAACACCATTGGAAGGCTGCGTCTGTGCGTGTTTTAACATTATGGTCAGGTAAGAATGACTATTTTGGAAATTTCATATTTAACCAATGTGTTTTTCTGATTGTACCATTTTTTTTTTTGAGACAGGCTGTTTGTGTTAGTGAATTGCCACATTCACATAAAATTCGTATCATAATACGACGCAGCGGCCATGCAATGAATGCAATTGGGACTGGTTATAGACGAAAATAGCTAGTTGAACAACTGCCATGGAATAGCATGATCTAGATGAATAGGGATACTTCTTACCTCGAGGGCATTCAACTACGTAGCAGTGGAAAGCCCCACCTGGTCGTCTCCAAGCAATTATCAAGGAAAATCTTGCTTCAACTTGTGGTAGTGACCTACTGTCGAACCAACCCATGGCAGATGAGACTGCATAAGCTCACTACAAGATCCATTGAATCCATTCTAGCAAAGAAACTGTTACTGGTATAAGTGATTGCAAAGCAAGGATTAGGACTGAAAAAGATGCAAAGGTTGCGCTCGCCACGATCAGAAAAAGAACGAGAAAATGTAAAAAATTAAAATTTTGGATTTTGATGATAAACACAGATCATCACTGTAAGAAATATTCCATCAAGAGAATGGGGAAAAGCTCGGAGGGGGTAGCAAGTATCGCTGACTAACATTAAACCGAACGGAATGGAGGAGCAGAATGTCTGAAGTAAGGCGTATAGCGCTTTGTCAGTTGGGGCTCACTCCGACATAGC
>JAMKCH010019344.1:0-24929 GCA_023653785.1 Ophioderma brevispina | reverse complement strand
TTCATGTTTATATGGCATTAACCATGTTTTCTTTCCATATTTTGAACAGAATCATATATATTTATTTGTTCCCTCAATATTTGTGCATTTTAACTGGTTTCATGTTGCATTTTTACCACCAACAAATCACAATGGCTTACACTGCAAAGGTCGGTTAAGTTCGCGTATTACGCAATACTGCGTCTGTGCTATTATCGGGGCGCGCGCGATGTAATGAGCGCATCAGAAACGCCTTGAGTGCTCGATTCGATATGACGCATGATACCAATGGTAACTTGTATCAATTGTAAAAATGGGTTGCCGCCACACGTGAGATCCTGTTGCAAGCAGAATGGGATTTAAATTTCACACGATTTGAGCCTCATAAGTCGTTGAATTTTGATCATAAGAATCCAAATGAAGTAATTTGACCTGTTGCCGAAGCAGTGTGAAGATAAGAGATGAAACGCGTGTGTTTGGAATAAGGCTACTATTTTTTAGCGAAAACGTGAAACTATTTGGCCAAAATTGGGCGATTTTCTTTTCTCTGTGTTCACTTTCGGCGATAATTCGTGATGTTCGGTTCCCAGTTACCTCGAAACCAGATCCCAACAGGTAAGAAATGAAATGCATCGTATGAGCATATCAAATCTAGGGTCCGGATTTTTTAGTTTTTCATTTTTGGTTAAAAATCCGTGATTTATGGCAACCTTGAACTTTTGGCGTTGTTCCAAATTGACACACGTGGATTTTGGCCTTTTTTGGCAAATGAATTTGATAAATAGTGCAGAATTTGAAAAAAGGGGAAATACGGACCCTAGAAATAGGACTCTGGAATACAAGAAACGACAAGGGGAGGGGTGTTGGATGAGGGGGGGGGGGGGGTGAGTGAGGGGGAATAATTGGTTGGGGACTTTTAATGGTGCGAGGCGGGGGACATTTTTTATAAACATTTTCTATATGTTTTTATAGGGAACAAAAAAAAAAAATTAGTGAAAATCATCATTTTTTATGATTTCTCAAAAAATACGTATTTGGGGAAAAAATATTATCATATTTTGGATTCCTTGAGTCCTTTCCTTCTCAAATATGTATACTTTTATATTGTGTGGAACAATCATTAAGAGATACGGCAAAAACAGTGCCTTTGAATTCCTGACTTAACGCCACCTTAATACGTATTGTATATTGCCTTGAACACCTTTCTTTTTGTTTTATTCATTGTGATTCCAGATACAGCACTAAATCTGCTGTCAATTTCGTTTAGCGCATTCTGAACAGATGAACCATCACCGAAAATGGTGGTATAATCACAGCCATTTGTCGTACTTTTGATCTCTAATTCTGGATTATTATTGACCATATATAGCCTCTAATATTGGTTTTGCTTTTTATATTCAAAGACATGAATTCTTTCTGTGTCTCTGCCCGCATAATGACAAAAGTGCAGATACCCCCCTTGGTCTTATACCTCGTTAATATCAAAAGACTTAGATAACCAGCCATTCATCCTATACACTCTTGATATTATTATAATGGTTTTCACCCCACTTTACAATTGACTATGTTAAAAAATGCACTAGCAGAAATGCAAAACAATAAAAGTCCATAAAACAGTAAAATATAAAAACAATAAATTTTATAAATTGTTTTTGCCCAGATAAATAACTTTGCCATCAACTCATACAATGATGGTTTTGAAACGAAGAGATTGGCTTCAAGTCATAAAAGGAGGTATTATAACCCTACTACGTCATAAAGGAAGACTTAACCTAAAGAATTGATTAGTTATGTAGACTATAATAACAACCAAAGTTTTTATCTAAGCGGGTTTCATATCAAATCACCTTACCATCTGGTTAATTAAAGGAAGCTATAGGCCTATTGTAGAAAACGCTAGATTTGATCAAGCCATACCAATATATACGAAAAAGAAATATTCCTGGTGCTCTGTTATTTCTAGATTTCAGCAAAGCCTTCGAAGTATTAACATATGTTGTATAATTAACGGTTCAAAACACATAATTTTTGGCAATATTTCTCATGTTTTTTCCTATTAGAAAAGGGAATTAAGGCAATGCTGTCCGTTATCTGCCTTGCTATTTATAATTGCAAGGAAACCTTTGCTTGTAAAATTATAGGCAATCGAAGAAAATCAAGGTCTGAAACTTCCATTGGAAGGATGTTCAAGAATGAAGCCGAATACATTTATTGCAGATTATATTTGCGATTGTTATAGATCCTATTAGATACCTTTGTGTTATTTTCAGGTTTCAATTCATCAATACACAAGCGAAACACAAGGAATTGGCTTGGGTCAATACATCTATACCGTAAAAAAATTCCATACAATTGAAACTATATAATACACAATGATTTCTCACAACCCTATGACTTGGCGAATTTATTTGATATTTGCCAAGGGATATCTCCTGAACGGCGAAATTAGATACGATGTGCCAGAGGCAATAGCATATGCTAGGCACTTCATGTTTTTTATCGTAGTTTTTGCGCCTCCATTACTTAATCATCAACGGAAAAATCGCACCTAATAGCGCCAAATATCTGAGTATCTAGTTTCGTTGTAGTTTGCGATTGAAAACAACAACAACTGATGCCACATGCTGTCACATTATGCTCAAATAATCCTTTTCATAAGCGAATCAGCCCTGGGTTACCCAGTGGAAAAGGTTATGTGCCGCCGCCGAGATATGGGTCACATTTCACGCTTACTAGACCATGGTCGTTTTCCCCCCACCATGCTCTATAATGGGGTCCCTGTTTTGATGAGGGTCATTGCTACTATATAACTGGGTCCATTTTTTCTCTTTTTTTCTCAGTTTTTGGTTGGCAATTTACTATGAAAATGGGTCTATTTTTTTTTTTTTTTTTTTTTTTTTTTAAAAATTAAAAGGCATGTTTCTGATTTTTCCGGAAAAGTTACTATAAAAGGGTCAAAATTTTCTGAACTAAAAGAGGGTCTCTTTTTGGTACAATTTGGTCACTATAAACAATGGGTCATTTTTTTACCAGGTGGACGTACACCTGTACCCAATTTTGGGTCGAGTCCCCCCCCCCGGGAAATTGGCGGATCGCGCGAGTATCATTAGGAGGAAACTTTCAAGATCCTGTCTTCTTCCATCGATTGATTTTCGCAACATTATTGCACAGGCGTACCAGACCTGAACCTGCGGGGGGGGGGGGAGACTATTCCTGTAACTTTTTTTGGATGATGAATGTGCGAGCATCTGCCGCGAAGCCCAAAATGGCTGGGGTCCAGGGTCCGCTATAGGGCCCCTTCCGTCTGGGAAGCTCTGGATTTTGCCATCTTAGAAGCTAAAAAAAATTTTCAGAGAACAAATATCACAAATTCATTTGAAACTACAACTAATATCATCCTTTCCTTTTGCCCTTTCTCTTTCGTTTTTCTCTTCCTTCCCTTTCTCTTTTCCTTCTGGTTCTTTTTTCTCTTCTTCTCCTTCCTCTCCCCTTTCTCTTCTTCTCTTCTTCCCTATTTGTTTCTCTTTTCTTTCCCCCTGTCTCTTCTCTCTTTCCCCCTTCCCTGGCCTTTCCCCCTTTTTCCTTTCTCTTTTTTCCCTCCCTCTTCCTCCCTTTTTTTCCCCTTCCCATTTGTTGCTCCCCTTCCCATTTTTTTTGTGTCACTTCCCATTTACGCGCACTGTTATTATTGTCAGAAATGCGACCATCCACAGTATTATATGGGCCGATCAGCTCACTGAGAACACGCGTGACGCGCAGATTTTTTTTTTTATGTGCGCTTGCTTGCCGCTTGCGCACAACAGGGACGACGACGCGCAATAATACACGAGATTCCATCTTCTTTTTACCAGAAAATTCCGCCGTGAGTAGAGGACGAAAATACAACGTAAACGTAAGGATTTCTTCTTTCCCGCTTAATCCAACAACAGCATAAACATGACTGAATTCATTGTGCCAGGTGACCCATCCACAGGTCAAATGAAGTCATTAGTAGTTCACCCCCAGGTAAGCTACTGCTAGTCGCAGCGAGCGATGGGCGTGCGCAATACCGGATTATGACCCAGATCACGGGTTACACACCACCATTAGAGTAGACACAACCCATATCAGTCCGAGGTTATCACGACTGTACCTCTTTTGTGTAAAATTGGGTGAGATATTTCTTAGTATTCTGTGTTTTTGTTGACCAACTTTTTAATTTTTATTTTAACATATAGGAGTGAATGGGGTAAAGTTTAGTTTAGGACCCTAACCCCTATATAAGGGATGAAATAGTTCTAATCCATCATTCTAACGCAACCAGACTAGATTAATAGCTCCCATGAAAACTTTCCGAACAAGGTTAATTTTTTGGAAGGAGGGCAAGGGCTTGACAAATGAGGGAAATTATGGGGTAAACAGACAAGGTTAAACAACTATGAAAATCGCCAAAATCGTCATTTTGTCTGGCTGAAAACACAAACATGTTAACAAAATCGTGAAACTTACCTACATCAATAAAACTAACATTCCGTTAACTGAAACAGGGTTTAATACTGAAAGAAAAAGTGGTTTTTGTAGAAAAAGTGGAGAATTTGCGATAAAACGCACCTTTCTAAGTTATACGCCATTAAATGCCGAACCTACTTTTGGTAACCCATCCCTGATTGGTTGGTCCAAAAGTTTGAGGGACAAGTAAGGGCAATGCCCGATTGGTTAAAACAGCGTGATTTTGGTCATGAAATACGCGACACTAAATTATACTGCGGTGCAAGCCTCATCGGAAGTGTTTATCGGCATGTCAGAAGCTTGAAATGGATTTTTGTTGACAATCTTTTCTTCAATTTTAAAGGCGACTCAGAATTATCCTGAGGAGGTGCGGCCCTCAATTTCCAAAAAATCGTGTTTTTTTTGCATGTACATCATGCTTGTTCATATACTAATCACTGTTTGAAATGGCTAAGCTTAACTCAACAACAAAAAACAAAAACTCAAACACAAAAAAAAACAAAACAAAAAAAAAAAAAGACAACAACCCACCACACAACCAAATCAACACCCCTCAAAAACAAGCACCCACCCCCTCCCAACCACCCCACCTCAACACCACCAAAACACCCCCCCCACCCCCCCCCGAACTACCCCCCCCGCTCCGCGGCCCACCCCTCCACCCGTCGACCACCCCGTCCCAGCTCCTTAACCAGACCCCCCCTGTTCTACGCCCCACCCTCCCTCCCCTCCGCACACGCCTCCGCCCCCCCTCCACCCCCCCCGGCAGCTCCCCGAAACAACAAACCATTCCAAACAAACATCAAACATCCTAATAAACAAAAAATAAAACCGAACCAAAAAAATACGCACTTAATCAACAAAAAACAATAACAAAAAGACCAACTAACAAAAAACCTAACCAAAACACCAAAACCTCACAACCCGAAACGACACACAAAAGAACGCGCAAGCGATGACGAACCATTCCTCCCGTCGCCACAGACACCACACCATTCACCCATTCACCCCCTCAACACAACAACACAAACACATCACATCAAATAATTATAAAAAAAAACCAACTCAAAACAAAAAAAAAACTTTCTTTCATATATATGAAACCGACAAACTTTGTATAAAATTCCGGATCCGGAATTTTTGTTATACACATATCCTATGGGACGTAATGCTACCCATAAATGTTTTACTTACTGCATCAAAACGAAAAATCCCCCTTCATCTCAAATTCGGAATTGTGCATTTTAGGTTACTATCTTAGTTCTAGTTGACTATTTTCATTATTCACAAAAAATAATATTTTAAATCTCTGAGTCAGACTTTAAAGGGCCTATTTTAAACAAAATGTGTTTTTAAAGCATCCATTGGATAGAAGAGGGTTTTCTGAAGGTGAAGTGATCAAATCCAAAAAAAATTTTTTTGAAAAATTAAAACAATACACAATTTTAAAAAACAAACCAATCCACCACCATTTTTTTTTTTTACCCCCCCACATTACCTTTTTCTTTTTTTTTTCACCCATCCCCCCCCCACCTCCCCCCCAATTTTACCCCCCCCAACTAACCCATCCCCCCTATCGACCGCCACCCCTCCTTCTTACCTCCCTCTCCCCCCCGCCCTTTTTTTTTTTACACATCCCCCAATCACCACAACGACCGCCCCGCCCACTCACCCCCACACTCCCCCCTTCCCAGCCCCCCTTCCCCCTTTCTTCCCGCCCACCCACACCCCCCGCACATCTTTTTCCCACCCTTCTCCCGCGACGCACACAATTTTGGGTTAATTTTAATAGTATTTAACGTAAAACCATGGTAGGGTCCTAACTACACTTTTGCCAGTGATTTGGTACTGACAATTTTGAAAGGAAACATCGAATTTTGAATGAAATCTAAGTGTGAACGGCATATAAACACACAAGGCGCCTGGCGAGCTAAGAGTAAGAGGTCGGAAGTGAACCCTCGAAAATACGGCATCTGTCAAAGCAGTAAATACTAAAAATCTAAACTAATTGCTATCCTCAAATTTTGATATGTTGTAGATAATCTCTACTGGTTGTATACATATAATCTTATTTCCAAAACAAAGGTACCTTCGATTTTATAAACCCATTATTCTGACGCATCATTTTACGTACAAAGTCTATGGCGCGTCAATGGTTGTGTGTACCCTCAAGTGATACGCATGCTCACGTCACGAGCAGAAATCGCTCGCTCCGACTGGAAGTATAAGGGCCCAGAATTATAGTATACCGTAAGTTATAATGGTACTGCATTAATAATGCAATCAAGGGGTACCCTTGAGGTAGAGCTAAGATACACATGGAGTGCCTAACTCTGGGTTACACCATGTGAGTAGGACTCTTGCTGTGTACCAATACACAATACACGTTATGCAGTGGCGTTGCATCTGAAGGCCGCAGGTGGGGTTGTTGCGGCGACCGAAGGACCCGACACAAAAGAAAATCTTTCGATAATTAGTCCTTCTAAGGTTATATTTTTTGTCATCAGTAGTGTTCCCATTGCTGTTTATCTCCACTGTGGTTTCTTCCGTCAACCAATAGCCGGTTTTTAAATTCCCGGACAGTAAAGGTAAAAAGGCTTAGTGTGGCGTGCCCCGCGCTTGGTGTAACCTGTTAGAACCAAAAATTATCGAGTTATGTTTAACTTTTCAACACCCGTGTTTACCATCATTCATTCAACCGTAACTTGTTTAAAAATTCACAAGTGTTAAAAATTTAAACAACTTGTTTAAAACAATATACAAACTTTGGTTAAAAGTTCCAGCATCAGTTGTTTTAAATTAAACAAGTTGTTTTATTATTATGTTTGATTTTATAAGGTTTAACGAGACCCTGGAAACAGTTGTTGACCCACGGCCTATGAAGTATGAATCCACCTTTAGGTGAGTTCATACTTCACGCGCAAATGCATGAACATCCGCGATGCGTAATAAAAATGCATGTAGCCTACTTGAAAGGCTAACGTGAAGTATGAAACTACCATATCATCGGCAGACGTCTCCGCCGCTAGCCTCGAACAATGCTTTTTTTTTTTTCGCCAGATCATAGATCAATCATAGATATTTAATAACAGAATGCGTACGCCCGCGTTGAAGAATGGCGGGCCACCGTAACCGTGTTTTTGAAAATTAATAATATTCTTACGGTATCCATTCTAAACTCCCGCACGCGTACTCGCATGCGTCGTAACCTGTTGGGCTGGAAACAGTACATCGTCTATGGCAAATGCGTGAATATATGAATAAATTTGTACACCACGCTATGTAAATCATTGAATATATGAATAAAAGTTGGTACAACAACCACGCTATGGAAATAAAGTACCTCTGTTAAAAGAATGGTACGCCGGCTTTTTGAGCTGGCGTTTGCTATCTAGTGTTAGAAATAGAAATCTGTGATAGATACATAGATCTGGAATCATTAAAAACCACAGCAAATCGCGTGTATTATTAATAAGTATGCGCTGCGGGAAAAGATGGTTACCGCTTTTGAGCTGGCCCGTTTTGGCTATCTATGTTATAAATGAAATCTGTGGCCAGATGCCTGAACATGTACGCGTTACGTGAAAAGTGTTTCGAAAGGCTACCGTCGCAGACGCCTGCCGATGAAGTATGATCCAACCATAATCTCATTCTTTCCTTTCATAGATTACAGATGTGAATAGGCCTCGTGGTATTCCCAGGGATTGGTCGACAACCCGGGAGCTTTTTGGCTGCTTTGAAGATATCGGAAGTTGTAAGTTTTTAATAGTTAATATTCTCTTTGATACTACTTAATTATCTTTGATACTTTTCTTATCTAGAAAAAAAATTTTCTGGCCGAAAATAATGACACAGGACAGACAAGTCATGATTACATGTTGAGCTTTTTATTTCCTTTAATTTTCGTTTATAAAAGACACCTGCTCGGATTGCGTGGCGTTGTCCTGGCGCTGTCTTGTAATCTATAGGTTGTAGGTTCGAGCCTCAACTTCAAGTAACAAAATATTAATTCAATATACCGTTTTTTAAATTGGGATTGCAAATGTAGCGTTGGGGACTGAAGATAACGTAGTAATGGCTACAGCTGACCTATATCTCTCTTAATTTACAAAGATTGAAATTTCAATCTTATTGAGTGTGCAATCCCCACAAATGAAGAAAGATTGGAAGGTCAATCTTTAGAATTTGCCATTTCAATCTTGGAGTTAGATCAAATTACTTAAATAATTTCAATCTAAAGATTGACCTTCCAATCTTTCTTCATTTGTGGTGATGCACACTCAATAAGATTGAAATTTTCAAAATCTTTGGACTTAGGGCAGTGTTAACCATGGTGCTTTTTGTTTTTATCTCGAAGTTCTGATTTTGCACCCTTTTAAACATCACACTGAGTTCTAAAACCTATCAGTTTACCCACAAAGGTTATCCAATGCAGACAAATCTGGGATGCATTTTTTTGGCCGATTAAAGCAGTATTTGAACCATTTAAAAAGTCAACAAAATCCACATGGTCTTAACGGCGGGAATTTAGCACATTACACGCCGTCAGGCGCAGGGCGCAGCAAGCGCGTGTCGCGGGGTGAATTTTACTGCGTAATGGAAAAGGCGTGCGCGTGTTTTGTAATGTACGTTTGCGCGAACGCATCTTGGAAAACGAAAAATAATATTGAAAATGTAAAACACAGCGCTAATTTAGACGCAGGCGAAATTTCAATTCTCTTCCTGATTTCTGGAGTTAGAGAGAAAAGAGATGTTGATTCATAGTGCATAAAGATGTATTTTCATCACTTGCACAACATACTCAATTTGAAGTTCAAATATAAGTTCATTTGAGAAAGAGACAGCTTGAAATGGCGTGAAAGTCACTTTTTTCTAAAACTAAACGGATTTTCTCAATGTTCAATTTTCGCAAATTCGGTCGGGCAAATTTTCAGACAAGATAACTCCAAAAGTACCGAAGTAAAAGGTAAGGTTACTTTCCTCCGATAGCAATCGTCTTCTCTAGGACGTTTCTCAATGTTTCATTTTTCGATTTCTAACTAAAGATATTCTCCAATATATACTGAAATTTTGGAAAATACTGGTAAAAATCACATTTTTTTATTTTTATGATTTTCTAAAAAAAATCCGTATTTTGGGAAAAATATTATCATATTTGGATTCCTGATCCTTTCCTTCTCAAATATGTATACTTTTATATCTGTTGGAACAATACGATTCGAAGCACGGCAAAAAACAGTGCCTTTGAATTCCTGACTTAACAGCCACCTTAATTCGTTATTGTATCATTGCCTTGCTAGACCCTTTCTGTGTTTTGTTTTATTCATTGGCTTTCCATATACAGCGCTAAATCTGTCAATTTCGTTTAGCGCATGCTGAACAGATGCCATCAACGAAAATGGTGGTATCATCACCATTTGCGTAATTTTGAATCTCTAATTCTTCTGGATTATTATTGACCATCTTAGCCTCTAATATTTTTGGTTGCTTTTTATATTCAAGACATGAATTCCTGGTTCGCGCAAGAATGAACAAAAGTGCAGATAAACGGACAACCTTGTCTTATACCACACCCGATTAATATCAAAAATACTTATATAACCAATCATTCATTCATATACAACTATTGATAGTATTATAATGTTTTCACACCCACTTTACAATTGACTATGTAAAATGCCTAGCAGAAATGCAAAACATAAAAGGGTCCTGGTCATGATGGACTAACAGTAAGAATTTTATAAATGTTTTGGCCACAGATAATAAACTTGCCATCAACTCATTACATGAGGGTTTTGAGAACGAAGAGATGGCTGGTTTGGGTGGGGCAAGTCATAAAGAGGTATTATAACAGCTACTACTTTCCTAACGGTTGCATTAAGTTTATGTAAGACCTATAAATAGGCAAACAAGTTTTATCTAAGCGGGTTCAATAATCAATCCTGACCAGTCCCTGGTTATATTAAGTAAGCTATAGGCCTATTGGCGAAACGCTAGATATAAGACATACCAAGATATACCGAAAAGAGAAATATTCCTGGTGCTCTGTTATTTCTAGATTTCAGCAAAGCCTTCGAGAGTATTGATGTTGTATAATTACGATTCAGAAAAATATTTTTGGCAATATTTCTCATTTTTTTTCCTATTAGAAAAGGAATTGAGGCAATGCTGTCCGTTATCTTCCTGCCTTGTTTTTGTTTATAATGCAAGGAAACTTTTGGCTTGTAAAATATAGGCAATCTAAGAATCAAAGGTCTGAAACTTCCATTGGTGGAAGGATGTTCAAGAACTGAAGCTCGAATATCAATTATATGTGCAGATTATATATTGCTATTGTTATAGCTCTAGTAGATACCTTTTCGTTATTTTTCATTTCAGGTTTCAATCTAAATACCCAAAGCAAGACACAAGGAATGTGGATTGGGTCAAACATCAGATACAGTAAAAAATCCAGCAACAATTGGAAACGAAGTAATACACAATGATTACAACCCTATATCTTGGCGAATTTAATGTATATTTGCCCAAGGGATTCTCCTGACACCGCGAATTAGATAACGAGGGTGCCCAAGAGTGCAATAAGCATATGCATAGGCACTTCATTATCGTAGTTTTGAACACTCCTTACATTATCATCAGGCAATCGCACCTATAGCCCAAATATCTGATTATCCCAAGTTTCCGTCGTTGTAGTTGCGATTGAAAACAACAACACTGATGCCACACATGCTGTCATTATGACTCAAATATCTTCTTTTCATAAGCGAAAGTTCATCAGCCCGGGGGTACTCATGGAAAAGGTTATTGTGCCTCCGCCGATAATATGGGTCACAGTTTTTCCCCACGCCTTACTATAACAAAGGGTCGTTTTTCCCCCACCATGCTTCTATAGATGGTTCACTTTTTTGATGAGGAAACTTTCAAGACCGTCTTCTTCCATCGATTGATTTTCGCAACATTATTGCACAGGGGCGTAACCAGGGACCTGACGCGTCCGGGAGGGGGGGGGGGGGGAACTATCCTGTAAACTTTTTTTGGATGATGAATGTGCGAGCATCTTGGCCGCGAAGCCGCTAAAATGGGTGGGTCCAGGGGTCCGCTATATGGCCCCTGTCCGGGCTGGGAAGCTCCTGCATTTTGCCCATCTTAAGAACTAAAAAAAAATGTTTCAGAGACAAAATTTCACAAATTCATTTGAAACTACACTAAATATCCTTTTTCCTTTTCCCTTCTCTTTCTTTTTTCTCTATTCCTTCCCTTTCTCTCCTTCTTTTTCTTTTTCTCTTCTCCTTCCCCTTTCTCTCTTCTTTCCTATGTTTCCTCTTTTTCTTTTCCCCTTCTTCATCTTCTCTCTTTCCACCCTTTTTCGTCTTCTCTTTTTCTCCTCTTCCTCTCCTTTTCCCCCCTTCCCATTTTTTTGCGCCCCTTCCCATTTTTTTTGTTCGGAGGGGGGGGGGGGGGGAGCTTCCCCCAGCGGTTTACGCCACTGTTAATTATTGCAGAAAATGCGACCGATCCACAATAGTATAGGGGCCGATCAGAACAACGGAACACTGATAACAAAACGCGTGACGCGCATTTTTTTTTTATGTGCGCGGTGCTTGCCGCTTGCCGCAACAACAGGAACGACGCGCAATAATACACGAGATTCACTTCTCCTTTTAAACAGAAAATTGCCGTGAGTAGAGGACGAAAATACAACGTACGTAGGATTTTCTTCTTTCCCGCTTAATCCAACAACAGCATACCATGGACTGAAATTCATGTGCAGGTGACCCAGGCAACAAGGTCAAAGACAGTCATTAGTAGTAAACCCCAGGTAAGTATTCCAGTCGCGGCGGAGCGACTGGAGTGCGCACATTTACCGGATTATGACCAAAGATCAAGGGTTAAACAACACCATTAGAGTAGACACAACCAATTATCAGCGGGTTTATCACGATGTACCTCCTTTGTGTATAAATTGTGAGATATTCTTAGTAATTCTGTGGTTTTGACCAACTTTTGTTTTAACAGATAGGAGTGAAATGTGTACTGACAATTTGTTAAAAGAAAAACATCGGAAATTTGAAGGAAATCTAAGTGTGTCGGAGATAAACACACAAGGCGCATGCGAGGCTAAGAGTCGGAAGTGAACCCGCGAAAATACGGCATTCTGGTCAATCAGTAAATATTAAAAATCTAAAGTAATGGCATCCTCAAATTTTGATTATGTTGTAGAGGAAAATCTCTATGGTTGTATTCATATAATCGTATTTTCAAAAACGAAAGGTAACTCGAGTTTAGAACCCCTTAATTCTGACCATCATTTTACAAACAAAGTCTATGCGCGCGTGCAATGGTTTGTGTACCCTCAAGTGTTATGTTACGCATGCTCACGTCCCGAGCAGAAATCGCTCGCTCCGACTGGAAGTATAGGCCCAGAATAGTATTTAAACTTAGTTATAGGTACTGCATTAATAACCTGCATCAACAGGGGGTACCCTTGGAGTAGGCTAAGAGTAAAACATGGAGTAGTAGCCTAAGATCTGGGTTACACCATGTGAGTAGGACTCTTGCTGTGTACCAATAAATCCAATACACAAAGTTTGCCATGGCGTTGCATCTGAAGGCCGCAGGTGGGGTTGTTGCGCGGACCGAAGGACCCGACACAAAAGAAAATCTTTCGATAATTAGTCCTATAAGGTTGATATTTTTTGTCATCGGAGTTTTTCCCATGTGTGTTTATTCCACTGGGGTTGTATTCGTCAAAACAATACGGTTCTTAAAATATCCTCGGAAGTAAGGTAAAAAAGCTTTTATGGTTGCGGTGCACACGCGCTTGTGTGACACTGTTTAGAATAAAATAATCGAGTTGTTTAAAATGGTAAACAACCGCTGTTACCATCATTCAACCGTAACTTGTTTAAAAATTAAACAACGTGGTTAAAAATTAAACAACTGGTTTAAAAAATTATACACTTGGTTAAAAGTCAAGATTCAGTTGTTTAAATAAACAAGTGTTTTATTTGATTTTATAAGGTTGAACGATGACCATGGTAAACAGTTGGTTGAAAACCCACGGCCGATGAAGTATGAATCACCGGTTAGGTGAGTTCATGAATTAACGCGCCCAAATGACATGAACATTACGCGATGCGTTTAACCTAAAATGCAGGTAGGCCTACGAAAGGCTAGCGATGAAGTATGAACTCACCATCATCGGCAGACGCTGCCGCCGATCGCCTTTCGAACATGCTTTTTTCTTTTGCGCCAGATGCATGAACATGTACGCGTTACGTGAACAGCATGTTCGAAAGGCTAACGTCGCCAGACGCTTCTGCCGATGAAGTATGAATCCACCTTTAGGTGAGTTCATACTTCACCGCGCATGCATGAAACATCCGCGATGCGTAAAATGCTGTAGGCCTACGAAAGGCTAGCCGATGAAGTATGAAATCACCATTCATCGGCAGACGTCCTGCCGCCCGCTAGCCTTCCGAACATGCCTTTTTGCGCCAGATGCCTGAACACATGTACGACGTTACGTGAAAAGCATTTTCGAAAGGCTAACGTCGACAGACGTCTGGCCTGATGAAGTATGACTCCACCATAATCTCCAAAAAGATCTTCCTTTCATAGATTACAGATTGATAGGCTCGCTGTATTCCCAGGGATTGGTCGACAAAACCGCTTTTTGGCTGCTTGAAGATATCGGAAGTTGTAAGTTTTTAATAGTTAATTATCTTGATACTTAATTATCTTTGATACTTTCTTATCTAGAAAAAAATTTTCTCTGTCCGACATAATGACACAGGACCATCCAAGTCATGATTACATGTGAGCTTTTATTTCCTTAATGTTCCGTTTAGAAAAGAACTGCTCGGATTGCGTGCGTTTGTTCCCTGGCGCTGGTCTTGTAATCTATAGGTTGTAGGTTCGAGCCTCACTTCAGGTACAAAATAGTAAATTCAATATACCGTATTTTTAAATTGAGATTGCAATGTAAGCAGTTGGGGACTGAAGGATAAAGTAGTAAATTGGCTACAGCGACCTATAATCTCTCTTATTACAAAGTAAAAGATTGAAATTTCAATTGAGTGTGCACTCACCTCAGACGAAGAAAGATTGAAAAGTCAATCTTAGATTTGACATTTCAATCTTTGTAGTTAAGATCAAATTTACTAATGCCGGTTCAAAAGACTTATCTACCATTAATTGGTCTTCTGACTCAAACAACCAAAGCCCACATCTGTACTCGCTCACGTACTGAACAAAGATTTGGCCAATGAATTTCTCGCATTTTTTGTCAAAAAAAGTTGAGACGATTAGAGCTAGTAATGTTGATTCTAACTTTCCACCTCATGATTTCATCGTTGCTCTTGTGACTGTGCCTAGCTCCATGTCTTTGTTAGAATTTGAGCTGCTTACAGAGCTGAGTTGCACAGATTATAAGAAGAGTTTTCCAACAAGACTGTTAATCTTGACCTAAAAACAATCCCTTGCTGGTGTGATGTAAAAGAACCTACATTTATTATTGCCCAATGATCAACAAAAATTGTTAATTGTTTCATTGTCTAGGGTAACATTCCCCGAACTCTCAAACATCTATAATCACACCTATTCTTAAAAAGTCCCTTCTCTGATTCCCATATATTGAAAAATTACAGGCCTGTTGCCCACATAATTTCCTATCTAAAGTTATTGAGAAGCTGCCACCTGTCAAGTTGTTACCATTGAACCGCTTCTGTCTGGTGACATTACCAATCTTCATACAAGAAGTTTCACAGTACCGAGACCGCCCTTTTGAAGGTTAAGAACGAGATCTTTCAGTACTTAGACACCACAGATCCGTTCTGCTTGTCCTTCTTGATATGTCGGCCGCATTCGACACTGTGATCACTCCATCCTTTTGATATACTAGAAATGTTTTGGGTTAAATGGTACTGTTTTTCATGGTTTGAAACATTCTTAAAAACGACCACTAAGGTTTCCATAAAAATGTTCTTCGAATGACCATGTTCTTGATTATTCGTTACCTCAGGGTTCGATAGTTGGTCCGCATGGCTTCATGTACACTCACCTCTTGCCCCATCATTCGTGGAATATAAGCATAGGGTTTCACTTTTATGCTGATTGAATACGCAAGCTTTTTTTTCTGATTCAACCAACATCGCTGGTGACTGCGAGCGGGTTTCTGCTAACATCCGCTTGCATACTAGATTCAAACCATTGGCTGTGCAAAACAAGTGCAGCTCAATCAGGATAAAAGTGAATTCTTTGTCATTGCCAGCCCAAGGGTCCTTAGCAGTTACCTGACATTCAGCTTATTCTTGATGACGTTCATCAGACCCTCATCCGTCTGTTAAAAATCTTGGTGTTACTCTTGCCCCATAGTTTTGAATATGTCATCTCTATAATGCCTTGTGTAAAACTATTTAACTCCACATTGCAAATTATGGTACATTCGTCGGTTTTTTGACCAAGAAGATGCTTGCCATCACGCTGTCAGAGCACTTGTCCTGTCTCGCATGGACTATGCCAACCCCTTATGTATGGTGCTCGCGAATGTGACCTTACACGCCTGCAGCGTATGCAGAATCAAATCAGCGCGTCTTGTCTTTGCGTGTGGGGTCGGAACATGTGCTCTGCCGACCTTTTGCGCTCCCTTCATTGCTTCCTGTTAAGGACAGAATTTTATTGCAAAATGATGTTATGTGTTTCACATGTTTTCACGCTCTTGCTCCGTCATATTTAATCACTCTTGTGGCAGCTCAGAGGTGAAGCACTACATCAGAATATAGACACAGACTGCGATCCTCCCCGATGCCCCACTGCTTATCGTGCCCCGTTCCCATAAGAAGGCTGGAGATTTCTTCGTTTCAGGGGCTGCTCCCGCTTATGAATCGGCTCCCATCATGTGAGGGAAGGCCATATCCTGTGCCTGTTTTCAAACGCATGCTTAAACTCACCTATTTTCATGTTGTTATTGTTTATTTTATGCTTATTACTAAGTCTTCTTTCTGTAGGCGTCTGTGTCTTTGTAAGCGCCATATAACGCAAATTATTATTATTATTATCAAATTACAATACAAGATTTCAATCTAAAAGATTGACCTTCCATCTTATCTTCAATTTGTGGTGACTGCACACTCAAAAGATTGAAATTTTCAATCTTGGAATTAAGAGAGATATGAGATTATTCAACTGGTTACAGCCCCGGGACCATAATTTTGAGCAAGAATGTTAAATGTGCTTTCACGTCTGGTTTAATTCTACCCCGCGCATGGCTGCAAGCCTTATTCAAAGTGGCAAAACCACATTAATCAAAATAGAACATATTTCCAGAATTTGTATTGCTCATACAAACTTCAAACCCCAAGCCGAGCCTTGTGACCTCGTTCAGTACACGCTTTACTGTTATATCAAAAAATCAAAGTAACCTGCAGATCAGAGTTGATTCTCCAACTCTAATCGGCCTTGTGCTTGATAAGATATTTCACATTTTGCATTGTAGGGCCGTACACATGATTTTTTGGTTGTAGGGGTCTGGACTTTAGAAAGTGCACCTTTTTTGTAAAAGGACGTAGCCCCTAAAATGGTCCCTTTTTTGGACTTTTTGGACATCTCATCAACCAAAAGTGGACTTTTTGTTTGAAAATTTTTCTCTAAATTTTGTCTCTTTAGGCACAAATTCAGCAAAAAGTGGACTTTGCCCCTTCAATAAAATCAAATCATTGTCTTTCTTCAAGACCTATCGAAGTCTCTACCCTATTAATTTAATCCCTTCAGTCTATGTTTCAATCACATGATAGGTTCCAATTATTTTTACAGAAAAAGAACCGATCAAAATTATCAATTGTATCAAATCAATGCAAGATAAACCTTTTATATTTGTGTTATATTCAGCAAAACTTGTTTTTTTTCATTTCAATCCAATGCGTCCTGGGATGTATTCTTTCATCCCTGTGCTCTGCCTGTTTGGCTCCAACTGGGTGAACCATGTTGTACGGCATGCGCGCAGCCTCCTCCCAGAGGACCAACTCCGAGGCAAACACAACTTGGCAAGTAAGTAACTCTGCTTATTTTGTTAAATTAGAATTTCCATTTCAGCTATATCTGCCTGTCTGCTGACAAGGAAACAAAGATCCACTGATCTCTATACATTAGCATCAGTGGAAAAGAGCTTACCGACTAAGTCTCTCGTAACTCAGATAGTTACGTTTCAATTCCATTCAGGAGCCTGGAATCGTCTTCAGACTCGTACCAGTTCAGGTGTTCCACTTCTTTTTATAGCAATTTGGGGTTGTGGCGAGACTCAGCCCATACACGTTTAGTTTCTTACCCAATCGTCCCATATAAGTCGTGCGATTAATTAGATACTAAGGCGAGTAGAATTTTATGTATTTGGCCGAATCTTTTCATACCAAATTTTTGACTATTTCTCTATTTTCAGTGATGGATTTGTCGTTTTACTACTTGTATTTTTGTTCAAACTTTAATTAAGTACGAGTTTCCGTTTAACCATTTGCTTAACCAGGCAAAGAGTCTGCTCCAGGTGGAAGATGTCAACCAAGTTCAATACCAATAGATGTTAATACTTGTTGAATAGCAGGTCTTTCTTCTACAAGGGCTACTCTCTTAAACCCCTTAGAGACTGCTTCAAGGGATTGGACTTTGCTTAGGAAACTCTATCTGTCCTCTGGATTTAGGCGGTTAGGCAGCTAGGTCTCTGTCCGGCCATAGGGTGCTTCACATTAGAATACTTGGCAGCTACGTTTTTGCATGCGCGGTACAACTAGACGGATTCTGGTGGAGCAATTCCTGCGAGGATGTATTTTTGATTTGGGCGAAGACATCCTGTAATCCATCCGGAGGAAGGCATTTACGCTGAACAATCTTCTTGGCATGGTTTAGATTTTTCCCAATACAGGGCAAGCATATACTCTCCACATGAGTAGCACAGGACAAGTGCCGTCGATTTTAGGTTATGTGGGCAAGCATCCCATCTTGTGCCAGTGAGTTTGTTCAAGATGTTATTGGGTAAAGTACTTTACTCTTCGTCTTCTTGATGTGGGTCTTATAAGAAAGAGAGAGAGAGAGTGCGGTCCAAGGTAACACCGAGGTAGACAGGATTATCACAGTGCTCCAGGGGTGTTCCAGACCAGGTTACTTTAAGCTGACATTTGGCTTCACGGTTGCTACTGATGCACCTTTGTCTTGGATGGGTTTGCACGTAGGTGGGTTCATCCAAAGCTTTGGCGAGTCTCTCTTCAACAACTCTGAAGGGGGGGGGGTTGCCTCTCTGTGCCCCGCTGATTCCAAGATCGTTTACACAAAACGACAGATCCTGCACTCCTAGGTTGGTCGATAGATGTTGAACAGGAGAGGTGCGAGCTCGCTCCCTTGGGGTAGTCCATTCTTGAGCCTTCGCCATCGGCTCTTCTTGGAGGCAATCCTTTGATTAGCTCAGTCAAGTGGATGTCCTGGGTGAGTTCCAAACTCATATGGAGTAGGCATGATTAACAGTGTCATACGCTGCTGATAGGTCGACGAATACGACTCCGTGGTTACCAAACCCTTCTCGAAACCATCGATGTTTGAATCGAAGGCCCTTGACCGGAGCTGAAACGTACATGAGTAGCGTTTTGTGTCGTCTGCAAGAATTGCAGAAGGCACATAGGGATTACTCTGGCGTATGTCTGTGTATCTGTGTGTGTGTCTGTGTGTGTGTCTGTGGTCAAAATGTTAACCCTTATAGTGGAGGGGCCTATGTAAAATTTGGTGAAGTTCATGTTAATTGTTGGCAACCACTATAAACGTATACTACTGTGTCTGACTATCCAGAAAAACGATGTTGCCATTTTTTCCGTTGACCTTTATTGACCTTGACACAAGGTCAAAGGTCAATATGGTCATTCATCGTCCAAAGTATATCGACCTTGGTACCAAAATGTGGCTTTCACAAGGAACATTGTTTATGATATCTATTTTGGTATTTGACCTTTCGTTTTCTTGTTATATGCAAATAACCTAATTAGAGACAATAATATGCATACAATTGTACAATACAGTTTTTGCACAATGCAGTCATCTGTAAACACTCTGCTTGAATGTAGAATGAACCCTACACAACCACCATTATTTCTTGCTATTAATACCCCCTGGGTAAGTAAGTAAACCTAGTTGTTTTGTAAAAATGTTATTACCACGAAATAACCACAATTTGCACTTCAGAGACAAAAGTATGTATACTAGTTATCTTAGTCTCAATCACATGTAGGATGTTTTAAATATTCTTTCCATCCAGAGACCCTGAATAGTCTTGTCTAAACCAAGATCAAGAGTCACCCCGGGGGGGGGGGGGGTGTCTCAGGTTTGGTTTGGTTTTTTTTTTTTTTTTTTTTGTCTGGAAGTAGGACCCATAGCTATACCATTTTTCCCCAAAAAGGGACCCATAGCTATGTACCAGAGATGCCAATTTTGGGCGAAATTTGCCCTTTTTTCCCCTCAAAATTTTGACATTTTAAAGCAGTTTTGGACAATTTTGATTTCAGATTGAAGAAATTGTGTTACACAGTTTGTAAAAAATGTGAGACAAAAATGTGATTCTCTTCATTTGCATGATGCTTTATCCTTTTCAACCATAGAGAAAATTTTAAGATTGATGGACCCATCAATCATACATGTATGATGTTGTATTGCATACGCTAAGTATATAGTACACCTATATTGCTGAATTTTTCATATTTGTTTCCAGATTTGTGCACTGTTTGCATTTTAGTTGAAAAATGTCATTTTAAATACCATCTTTTTGATGCCAAAAGACCAGTATGCCAATAGTCCCAAAGGGGTGATCTAGAACCTAATTCAAAATCATACACTAAGCTTTTGACTTGTGTTCATGAACGTGGCCACTGGCAGTATGGAGATGGAAAATATCCTGAGATCGCCGTCACACCCCACACAAACAAACGCACACACACACACACACACAAATCCCACAAAAGGGGCAAAAGGTCCACTTTTTGTTGATTTTGTCCACAAAATGGTCCAAAATGTAGAGAAATTTGACAAAGTCCGCTTTTTAGTGATGAGATGTTTAAAAAAGGACCATTTTTAGGGGGTTAGTCTGCTTTTACCAAAAAGTCCACATTTTCAAAGTCCCGCACCCTCTAAACAAGGATTTTCAAAAAGTACCGTAAACAAGTACAAGTAATTTGATCGGTCTAAAAAGCACCCCTAAACAAGTATGGTAAGTGTAAAATCCTACCCTTAATAAGTATTGGCAATTTGACCTCTAAGCAAGTAGAAATTTCTTTCTTTGTAGGCTATACTGAATAGCTTATTTACCAAAAAATTAGACGAATACGATACAAACTCAAAAAACATACCTTAATGTAAGTTCAAGTACACTTTTTTTTCCAGATTTCAGTGTTTTGCTACCCTTTTCACGTTACGTATGTATCGTGCACAATCTTGAAAAAATACCCCTTTTACATGTTTCTTTGGTCGCGCATGATATCCCCTAATCAATGACCAGTGACCCCCTCCCTCCCTCCCCCCGGGCTCTGGATGGAAAGAATAATTAAAAAATCACACATGTGACTGAGCCTGAAAAGATAACTAGTATACTAACCTTTGTCTCTGTAGTTGGAATGGTGGTTGTTTCAAGGTTATAACAATTCATTCCAACAATTTTCTCTTGCACAGTTTCATAAAACAACTTTGTTTTCTTATCCATGGGCATTAATAGCAAGGTATAATGGGGGTTGTGCAGGGTTCACTAAACATTGTGCAAAAAACATGAGGCCTAACTCTTGCTTTGGACAGGACTGGGGTCTGAATAGTGGCAAATTTATTCATATTGTTGTCTCTAATTAGCTTATTTGCATATAACAAGAAAACTCAAGTAACAAAATAAATATGATATACAATATTCCTTGTGAAATTTGCCACATTTTGGTACCAAGGTCGATATACTTTGGACGATGTATGACCGCTTTGACCTTTGACCTCGTATCAAGGTCACTAAAGTCAACGGAAAAAATGGCAACATCATTTTTCTGAATAGTCGGACCCAGTAGAATACGTTTGTAGTGGTTGCTAACAATTAACATGAACTTCATAAAATCACTCTCTGGAGAACATAGGCCCCTCTATTAATATGTTGCATGCCGTATGAGTTCCGTAAGGGCTACGGTGATGTAACTTGGTGGAAAGGAGGGGGTGGGGTGGGGTGACATGTTGATGACCTCATGTGACCTTGGTGACCTCAGGTGACCTTTGAACGGTCAAAATGTAAACCCTTAATATAATGCATGCTGTATGAGTTCCATAAGGGTTATGATGATGCAACTTGGTGGAAAGGAGTGGGTGGGGTGGGGTGACATTTTGGTGACCTTATGTGACCTTCGTGACCTCATGTGACCTCTGGCCCCATTCACAAACCGCGACGGCAGACGACACTCGCGGTCCGGGGACCGCGATGTATTTTTTTGTATTGGACTTGTTCAAGAGAAAGATATCTCCTACAAATACAAATAGTACATAACAGACGCTGGTGTCTGTCTATTTGAAGAGGCATAACAGTGCCTAATGTGTCCTTATGGGTCGGAGTGATAGAGACTATTATAAATCCGATATTTGTTGTGCGTCGTAAGACCTAGCATAACCATTCACAAGTCGAAGATTGAAACATTTCATTTTACAGCACCGACAATTTGCCACACTTTGGCGCAATCAGAGATTATATTCACTTGAACCTCATCTTCCAATACGTATCGTTAGTAACTGTTAGTTAGTTAAACCAAATTTTTAAATCCGGTTTGGTCCCCGCTACCGATGGTGGCCGGATATACCTCAACACTCAGCAATACTGCCGTGTGAGGATTTATTGGAGCAAAAGATAATTTGCTGGTGCCCTTCCGACGCCACTCCACAGTTTCGGGGTGGGTCTAATCTTTGAGCAACCACGCCCACATGCAAGGCAGCATGTGCTGGATGGCCCGCCATTAGCTCTCCTCCAGAAGCTGACGTCCCTGTAGGTATATCTTCTTTTTCATTCTACCAAGGGTTACCCAGCTCCCTCCTCATCATATTTCCTTAAAACTCCGATGGGGGTTACGGTTTAGCCGCCGACAACTCGGCCCTGGGACAGGTAGTACTGAGTACCATGATCCCATTAGCAGGCCCTAAAAGGAATCCTGACTAAACTATAAACGATAGATGTTTTCTGTTTTATTTGTCTGCCACAATCATGGTTAATATCGTTTTGTTTGCATCACTTAGGGCTCATTATAAACGACTGCTGTACGGTGGCGTTTTGCGGCCCGTGTGCTGGCTGTCAGATGTAATCGTGAAACATCAACAACAGAAGCAGGGCGTGCCGAACCCTGAACAACGTGTTCAGTACTTGAACTACCTGGCATGGCAGGAGACTAAGCAGCTGAGGTGCTGATGAATCTTGTCATTGGTCACATTATATTTAAAATCTAATTATTTTTGTAGGACAATAGTATTTATATTGGTATATTTTTATTACTAGAAGAAGATAAGAAGAGCGTTTGTTTCCAGTGGGGGCAACAACCCTTTATTCAAAAGGAACCCCTACTTTCAAAAGACCCACTATCAGAATCCCGTTACCACGTTACCCAGAAGGTTCTTATTCAGACTCCTGAAAATAGTGGTCAACGCCGAGTGCTTTGTTTTTAACACGAATTTTCTGATTTTTGCACATTGCAAGCAGTACACAAAAAACCATTTTAAACATCAACCTGCGTTCTAAATAACTATCTCTCGTTAGCACAAAGGTTATCCGATGGCAGATAATCCTGATTTTAATTTTTTGCCAGACCATTTAAGTCAACAAAAACCGACATGGTGTTAAAGGCGGGAATTTAAGCCCATTTCAATCACGCCGTCAGGCGAAAGGCGCAGCACGCGTCCGCTCGGTGAATTTTAGCTGCGTAATGAAGCGTGCGCGTGCTTTTATGTACTTTTTATAAATTATAACAAAAAAACAAAAAAACTAAAAACAATCTTTTTGAAATGTAAACAAAGCGCTAATTTATAACAGACAAAAGATGTTTGAATATCCATAGTGCATAAAGATTGTATTTTTCACTACATCACTTACACAACATACTCCATTTTGAGTTCACAGATAAAGTTATTTATAAAGAGAACCGCTTGAATGGCGTGAAAAGTCACGTTTTGCTGGTCGGGAGACCAGCCTCGTATGAGCCAATCCGTGTAACTGACTGGTCTGACTGACCTGCTGACTGACTGACTGATTTCCCGTGCCGTGAATGAAGTTGTCTGCCTATAAACGAATCATTTAACGGCCCTTGACCATTTCAAAGAAACACCTTATTAGCCTACCGCTTGAAAAGCTTACTAGCTGGTCGGGCCGTGCGGGATCTCGCACAGGAAAAAGGATCTTTTTACGGCTACTATAATCGTTTTACTATTATAAAACAATACAAGAATATAAGCTCTTCAAATTAAAATTCCAATACAAACCGTTCAAGTAACCATGTCACCCACTTTGAATTTTAGAACAGAGTATTAAAGTTCTAATTATAAGTCGTCTAGCATCATAAAATTGTGTCAGTTGGGCGTTATATGTGTTGCATTTTTGGCAAAACTGTCAAGGCTGGTCGATTCGGTCCCAAAACCAGTTCGGCCCCATGCGAATTCGGACTCAATGTCAATTCGGTCCCAGTCAATTCGGTCTCATGATGGTCAATTCGGTCTCACGACAATTCGGCCCACGGTAATTTGGCCCGTTAGGAAAACGCGTGTTAAACAATACGACGTGCGTATAACCCACTTAAAACCTTGGCCTAACAGTTATTACGAATCATTATCATACTTAATAATAATATTTAATTGTGCTATAAATGTAAAAACAATCTTGATACCCCCCCCCCCCCTCATTATATAGACCCCATCCACTCATGGAAAAAACTTAACTCCGTCAATTTGGATCATTTTAGGCGTGTTTTAGTCTATTTTAACAGTCCGTTTTGCAAATTATAATTACTATTATGCTATGAAATATTTTTACGCATGGAATCTATAAATAAAGGAATAACATTTGTCAGTTTGATAATCACTTTAGCATTAATTCATCTTACCACCTTATGGCACCTGTGCCTTATTGGAAAGGAACGTACAGTATAAACAGTATTGGGGAACAAAATTTTTCGTGTCGAATTGGAACAGAATTATATTTTGTCCATGCATTTTTTGTGACAATAATGTAACATATACAATTTAGAATAGTATTTATTGGCGTTTTGATTTACACTAACCACTTTAAAGGTGGGCATCTACCCTCAAGCCTTTGTGGAGCAAGAATTTCTGAGTTTTCTTATTTCTGAATTCTCACTACTTTCACTCTTTTTACTTTTTATTTGGTGAAAATCGGACTTTTCGTTCCGCTGCAACGTTGATCAAAGTGCATTGTACCCACGCAA
>JAMKCH010019343.1:0-22379 GCA_023653785.1 Ophioderma brevispina | reverse complement strand
ACAGTGTGAGCGGCTCTCATTTCTATCTGAGCTTGTGTTGATTCCGTCTTTGTCGCTGTGGTGAATTCGGGATGAGACAAAAATCAAAAGGAATATATAAGACACAAAGTTGCACATCCGGTGATCGGGTAAAAGGGCAATTTCTTTATGATTGACTTAACAAGGAAATACCGTTATCATAGCCTTGTCTCCTGGACTCAATAAACCAAGTGGACCAGAATATCTATGACGAGAGATAGATATTACATATATATATAATGATTAGACATTCGAGCCGAGGTCTAGCTTCAGAGGACGACCACCTCCTATATATTACGATTTGGTCACGAAACCACGCCCCAGCCGCTACAGGCCCGCTTTTTTACCTCTGCGCGTGCTACATTTTTGTACCCAACCAAATGTAACGCTACCGAAAGCGTCCCTAGATCTAAATCCAGATTTCGCTTACGGCACCGTCCATTGTTAGCTCTCTACAGCGGAGAGCCGCTCTCCGTAAAATCCACTACTAGTTGGAGACAAACGGCCGTATGCCGCCTACAATAAGAGTTGGAGCAAAATACACTAGCCTATTCAAGACTTCAAAACCACGCCCCGGGCCGGCCGGGCAAAACCCGACCCGATAGGCCCGGTAGGGAGACTACTCCCCATGTATAACTTTCTGGTCCCCGGCAGTTGGCGCCAAATGGCACCTTCGTTTCTTCAGTCATAACTGACCCACATACGACCGGTGTGGGTCTGAGATCAGAAACCGGAAGGAGGGGCACTTTCTTATGCAGCGGTATGAGCCCCTCAATGCCATCTCTAGGTAGCATTGCGGAAACCAACACATGGCCAACAATTAGTCGGAGGCTACGGGCAAGTCCCTGCCGACAGTAGTGGAGACACCGCTTATCTAGCCGGGCCACGGCAGCGACATTCACGAAGCTTAGCAGGGCCAGGAAGGGGACTTCTTACCCGGCAGGGCACGGCAGCGAAACTTCAAGGTAGGGCCACGGCAGGGAGGACCTTCTTACCGGAGGGCCACGGCAGGGAGACTTATTACCCGGAAGGGCCACGGCAGGGGAAACTTCACAGGTAGGGCCACTGCAGGGAGACTCTTCACCCGGCAGGGCCACGGCAGGGAGGACGTCTTGCATAGCCGGGCCACGGCAGGGAGACTTCTACACTGGCAGGGCCACGGCAGGGAGACTTCTACTGGCACGGCCAGGAAGCGGGACTTTCCCTAATCGGGCCCAGGCAGCGACACTTTTCCACCAAGCCGGGCCAAGGCAGCGAGTGCCGTGTGTAATAGTGGGTTCTTTCTTTCGCTCACCTTAGGGGCAGATTCTTGGTAACACACATGCATATAGGGCGTCACGTCCGCAAACTCTAAATCAACATACAGCCTGGCCCGCTCACCTACCAGGGATGTGGCAGCGCAATCAACGCGGCCATCTCCCTTACATATAAAGTGTGGTACTTCACGTACATCCCGCACCCGACCCGCCCCCATGTAAGCCTAACACCAAGGGTCCCATGGGCAGCAAACTTACTCTTGCAGCCGTGTGGTACATTGTGGCATATGGTGCAGATTTGTGTTTATACCACAATTCAAATTTTGTGGTAGTTTGGGGTCTATGGAAGTGCAAGTATGATGAAAGTTGTGGTTTATTGTGATCTGTTGTACGTCCTCACAATATCCAGCCTGCAGTGTTTAGCGACTACTTTGCTATTTCCCAGCGGAACCGCTTCCTACTTCAGCGGAAAGTCGCCCAGATCTTTCAGTGAAAGTCACCTAGCCGGGCCACGGCATGGTAGACTTTTCTAAAATGAACTAAGTCCAAGCGTACCGCTTCTTATATTTACCTGAAGTGGCCGCTAGACTTAAGTTTTTTTGGTGTGGCTGAAAGAGCTTTCGGCCTGTTACGGCTGGTTTGATGGCCGCGATGAAATTCACGGAAGTGGAGGATTTTGCCCAAAATTTTGAAGTGGGTAACAGTGGGGTTTAGTGATTTTTAGGGGATTATCTATGCTAAAACGAGAGTAAGAATCATTGCTGAGCGGGATTCCAAACCGGCGACCTCTGGATTGGCATATATGTATAATATATATATATATATATGAAGTTCAAAGTGGCTACGTCGGCAATGTATTTTAAAGTTAAGCATTGGTGGACCGAATTCGGTATAGTCGCATGCCGTACAACATAGCCCTATATATCGTCGCCCACCATCACATACTGTCGTATTTACAAAACACGTTTTCCGAGAAAAACGGCAATTCAAAATCTTCTACCACCGCGACTTTTCATGTCTATACGGTACAAAACGAATATAAAAGAAACATCTAGATTTCTGTTGTTTTGAAGAAACATTTTAACGTCCAATATAAACCATAAGTTCCAACTTAAAAAAAAAAAAAAAAAAAACTGTTTACTTTTTTTATATTATGTTAATTAGGCTACAAAAGTTTATAAGTCCTTATGTGAACTCACAATACTGTATATTGCAAATACACGCAATTACAAAACGTGTTTTTTCAATGTACGTAAATAGATCGTATGTGAAAAAAGCTGTTTACGAATAACGATGAAATACGTCAAAATAAATTCTGTTATGTGAAATCATTATTTTGGGATCCGCAAAATACCAACGCTATATCAAACACGTGTAACTAATGGCGATTTTAAAATACGACAGTATGGAATACGAATATGAATTTTGAGGAAAATGACAAATCTGTAATTATAAACTATTAATTAGGCATCCTCCCATTTTGAAACTTGTGGATTGCAAGAACCGATGAACTATGCAAATAGGCGGAATTTCGAAAAACCGATCAAAATGTGAATACGACAGTAGTTAATTGCGGGCGACGATATATATAGATTGGAACAAGTCAGCTACTACTTCGCACAAGCTTAGATAGAGGGCGTTATGAGATGGACGATGATACGGACGGCGGAGAAGTATGGTGATCGTATTTTTTCTATGTGATGCTGGAGTGGTTTTTGGCTAATAGAATTTGTTCTCGGTGGTCGAGACTTAATAATATCATTGATTATTCGCGTTTGTCAGGGTTGATGATTGTCCCTCTCGGTGAGGCAGAGGTAGCATTTTTTGGTTTTCGCTGTTGTACGGTCGGCGGCTGGGTCTATTGACAATATGTCGTAGGGTTGGTTGTTCTGCTTAAGGTGCCACACGTAACTTGAGAGTTCTTGCTGTTCTGGGCTTTCATTTCTGAGGATACTTGTCTTGAAACGCGGTCCGTCCCAGTCCTGATGTAAGTTTGGTGAATTCCGCGTTGGCTACTTGACTTCGGCGCTTCGGTCCTTTGCCATTCGCCTGCTCTGTTTATGTATGCTTCAACAGTTCCTTTTAGTGGCAACAGGTCCTTTTTGCGTCAGTTTTCATCCTGTTTAACAAAGTTGAGTATCCTTTACGGCGAGCTTTACGCTTGTTGTGGTTTTTGATGATCTGGCGACGTTGGGCCTGCAGCTGTAGTTAATCTTGACGGTGTTTTCCGATTGAATATCTTGTGGATTTGGATCCGGCTGGGAAATGTTTGTCGAGGATCTAGAGGAAATGACGTTCCGATGTTAGTGGAGACCTTCTTGCGAAGGCGAGTTTGAACCAGTATGTCCAAACAACCGACTACGTATGTATAGTATTTGCCGTTGTTCAAAGTGAGAGATGTCAATGAAGTTGGTGATTTTCAGGTTGCAGTCGATGGTGATTTTCGCCGAGGTCTCTGAATGTCTTGATAATATCTCGTAATATGGGCGGCATTATAGCATCGTCGAACGTATGATGATTAAAACTCGCATTAACCCATCACATCTCGTGGTGATGCCTTTAATTAAGCGCACCCAGATGTTAAACGTAAGGGTTGTGGGTTCGAATTCCCATCCACATCAAGTTCATTTCGCGCTCACAAAATGCTGAGTACGACGGTCCGGCTGGGTATAAATTTCTCTCTCGAATTTGTATTCTTCCTGCAGAATGCCAAGAGCGGTTGAAAGTGGACTCCAATTTTCTCCTTTGTTTATATTATTTGACGTCGCTTTTTGTGTATCACATTGTTGATCACTTCGCTGGATATGGACGGATAGTATATATATATCTCATATCTATATATATATCTATATTAAAATACAGAGGTGAGTGATGGTTATTGTTATCATTGCTGTTTATTTCAGTTATTCTCTAAGTCTTATTTAATTAATTTCACTTTATCCAAATATTTTTCACTACACTTGCACTTAACTTTGCTATAACAAATATTAGCAGTATACTAATAGAGTACAATTACATATAGTGACAACACCAACCAACTGTATCCCAACAACACTGAAGACATGACCATTAAGGGGCATGTTTTTTTATGGTTTCTTTACTGTTTTCTTTTTCAAATTCAAGAGAAAAGGCGATTTTTTTTCAATTAGATAATGTAAACTTTAATTATGTTACACAATGACGATGACAATTCTATTTAATACTGGTTGTGGACTAGGATGTCTTTTGCATCCTTGTGCTGGCTTGACTGGATCACACCAAAGACCTTCACCCGCGTAGGTCCCTCTGTTACAGCGGGACCTGTATTTGTACGAGAAAAAAATAGTAGCCAGACATTGTTTTAAGAAGTACCTATTGCCACGTTTTTGGTAAAGTTTTGCATTGTAGCGTAGCCTAAAAATTAAAATGTGTCACTTTATAGACAGACAAGTACAGGTTCTGGTTACCTGAAATCAACTGGTTTCAGATTCTAAGTTTGTTAAAGATGTAAAAATATTGCGTTCTTATGGTCCTCCACGTGACACATCACGAACGAACATTTATATCAATAAGTAGTTAAGGAGATGCATTGCGATGTTCTGGGTCAGTCCATCCAATTTTCAAGTTGAGAGGGACGTGTGTGGTACTTGAGGTTTCTGGGTTCTGTGGATCTAAAATGAATTTGAGATGTTAATTTTAGTTTTCCTGGAAAAATTACATTGGGAAAATCGCGAATCGAAATCTAAAGAGTCACGAAATCTCCCCATATACGATTCAACGTCATTGATTAAGAAACGAAATGCACAATGGCAAATTTATTTTAGCTTCTATTCATACTTTTTACGGATAGGTGAAGGCAATACATTGGAAAATTGCTCATCTTATCCGTCACACCAAATGTACGCAATTGCGAATTCGGTTCATGATATGGTAACGGATGTGAATTGCCCGATTACTAAGCGTTATCAGCATCCGTCATTTGGGAATACAAAAATCGGCGTCGTTTCCGACATCAGGTCAAACCAACGTTCCGCAATCGCGAATCTCTCAATAGTATACAAACAATATCTAATATATATAATATTATATATATATCTATATACTATATATATATATATAAAGGCCAAAGACGAATATGAAGGCAGTAGTGCTAAAAAGTTGTTAATTTGTACAAGTTCGGGTAAAACCTTTATCAAGTACAGAGAAAGCTGCAAAATAATAAAGTACATGATATAGTAAACCACATATATACATTCTATGGTGTCTATGAATGATATCGTGTACTATATCATGTACTTATGATTTTGCATTCTTTTCTTTATTTAAAGGGCTTTACCCGAAAACGTTGTACAAATAACATCTTTTAGCACTATTGCATTCATATTCGGCCATTTGACTTATCTGCACTACTAGTGCTACGCAGCCCTGATGATCTTATATATATCATACCAAACGTTTTAAATCCGGTTATGTCCCCGCAGCGGGGCGCCGGATTCACCTCACACTATAGTAGCAATCGCCCTTACTCCTCCTTCATTTCACCCGATTCAATGCACCCCCATTCTTAAACCCAACCATACTACCTTCCCACTTGCTTCCTCCAAGTCTTCTTTGGTCGACCCCTCGTCTCAAAACCACCCACCTCGAACACAAAGGCCCTTCTTAAGGCCTGCTCGTCATCCTTCCTCAGCGTGTGCCCATACCATTACACAATTAGCCTTCCCACTCGGATCAGCCCTCTTCCAAACCCAACATCTCCATCAAATCCTCAGTCTTCTCCTATCCATCAATTTCACACCACTCATTGCTCTCACCATTGCTCTCTCTGTCCTTAAAATCATATCTCATTTTCACACTCAGGCACCATGTCTCAATCCCATACAGCATCACTGATCGCACACAACTCTATGATATAAAGGACGGGTGTTGTGTAGAGTGCCGCGATCACCGATTGGAAACGTAAGTGGTAATATAAATTTCTAGTAGTAGCAAATTTTATAAATTATTTTATAAATTATTGAAAAATCCCAAAAAAACTGCCCTTTGGTTTGGGGTTTGTTACGTCTTCAGGCCGTTATATCGCAGCTATTTTTGCATGTTTTTTACAATGAGGTGTTACTGAAAGAGCAAGACTAGGCAATAAAATATAAATTTCGGCAAACTTTAAAAAACGATTACTGATCGAAAAACAAGCGCCGAGTTACTGTTTAAGCATTTTAATCCACATTACTGCTCGGATTAATGAGCCAAAATTGTGGGCTGAATGAAAACAAGCATTTTTTACTTTATTGGTTAATGACATTATAAAAACACTATAAGGAGTATCACTGGATGGAAGGGTGCAAGCAGCGTTTCATTAATAAACGGACCGCCTCCAAATGAACCGTGCCGTTGTCTTTTTTTTTTAGAAAACTGGAATAGAGAAAACGTCGTAATGAAAAGATACAAAACGTCTTTGTCAGGTGATGTCTCCTCTCTACGTCCACAAGGTCTTTTAAGGCTATCCTAAGTCATAGTAATATGATTTAATAAGCCATTATGTGCTGTCATTGGGCGGAGGTAAACAAGTTAAAGAAGTTGAGGTTTAACCGTACCCGTAAAATTAGGGTTGTGGAGCGCATCTGGAACTGTAAATATAATAAAAACGGGTTGAAAATGTAACTCTTTGAAAGGTGGTATTGAAAATTTCATAACAAACGTCCATTTATGTAACCACACATTTTACAAAGGGTGGCAAGTTTTAAAAAACCGCGCGTCCTAGAATCGTTAGTACCAAATATTCATCTATGGTATTTGCATCATGTTTTTGAGATTTTGATGCCGTTAAATTTTTTTAAGGACATAAAAATCCCGCAAAGCAGTAAGTGAAGATGATCAAATGTCTAAGTAACTAGGATTAAATCTGGATCTATTTCCGATCTTCTAAGCTCATTGTACAGGGCGTTTTCATTCAGACGTTTCTTTTGAAAGAATTTTCTAAGCCCATTTTAAAACAAAAAACCATCTTTTCATAACAAAATACCATGACCAGATAGTTTGATTAAAAGGCTTGGAACCAGTTTTTTAAAATTTACGAACAGACAGAAAGACAGAAGTACCCATGTCGATGGTTAACCATTAACATGTCCCGTAGCACATTTCAATAGTCTGTTCCTCAGGGCTCCATTTGTAGGCCCGCAAGGTTTCATTATATATACTCCATACAGTCGGTGACATATTAGGAATCATGATGTGACTTTCACTCGTATGCTGATGATATCGATTTTCTGCGAGTTTGCCAACAGATTCCACGAGAAGTGATGTATATCTGACATAACGCCACCTGGATGTCAAAATAAATGCCTCAGGATGAATCAAGAAAATGTAGTGTCTTGCAATTCCGTGTTTTGCCTCAAATACAGCTATGCCAACTCGGTTTTGCATTTGGATGTGTTAGGAACCTTGGATGAATATTAATTAATCTTAATGGATGCAAATATAAATCGAATATGTGCCTCTAAAGTTTGATACTATCCGCTAAGGAAAGCGGAGAAACACCTTTCGGACATAACAAATATAGATACTATCTATCGCTCCTCCACCAATTCTGCCTGTAGCTCTTTGCGAGAACCACTTTGTAAAAAGGGGTAAAAGTAGTGCCAGAGAGAGAGAGAGAGAGAGAGAGAGAGAGCGGGAGAGAGTAAAGAAAGTAGAGAAAGAAGAGAGAAAAGAAAGAAAGAGAGAATGAAAAAGAGGGACAGGGACGAGAGAGAGAAGAAAGAAAGACAGACAGACAGACTGACTAGAAAGACAGGAAGAAAGACTACAGTATGCCACATTTTTATCGATTGTGCCATGCAGGCCGCCAATAACTGATGCTGCCGTTTTACTCTACCTGATTCCGCTGTTCGTTTCTCTATATATCACGAAGGTCCTGTGTGTGGCGATGTTCGGCTGCAACTGGGAAAGTGATACACAGTGTAATGGTTTAACCCACCCAGTACAGATGTGTGCATTTACAATCTCTCCTGATCCATCTTGAAGCCAATTGGAGTTCTGCCAAATTTGTACGTTGCATTTACAATCTCTCCTGACTCTGAAGCAATTGTAAGTTCTTGCCAATTTGTCACGTAAGAATCATCACCCTTCTTTTACCACAAGGTGGGCTATCCCAGGTGAAGTCCCCAATGGCCATGTATATTTGCATTGCCTTGAATATTAATAGGTGCCGCTGTTGGAGCTATAATATTTGAAAAGAAAAAAATGATATTCATAAATGACTCACGGACAAAATGTTTATATGGGACAAAGACGACGATGCGCGACGATGGTTCATGGAACAACTAGTACCTAATAGGGCTGCATACTCCCTGTTGTGATATGAATATGTATATTTTCATGTTGGGTGGAGCTGAAATCAACAAAATCTAATCATAGAACAGTTTAAATTGCAAACCATTGTACGATGTTGATAGAATCTATAACCCATCTTCAAATAGCAGCATATATCTATATCAATATTGTCGGAAAAAGGTACGCACAGCAAAGTTATACAGGGTGAGTAAAAATAAAAACTGGACCCTGATTGTGTACGCAATTTTGAATTTTTAAGTAACACATATCTAAAAAATGTGTATCATCTAAAAGCTTAGTTCTTCTTTAATCTTGACCTGCAAAAGATCATTCACATCGGGTAGATATAGGCCGACGCGACAGTCGGTTTAATCAAGTAGTTCGGTTTTGTTTGCATTCGAAGAAAATGAACGGCGTTCAGCGAAGAAAAATCAGTGCCATGAAGGAAACGGGATATTATGATTGCCAGTAAATAAAATAAAAAATCGTCCGGACATTATATAGCGCCTTTCACAATGGATCAAAGCGATTTACATTTCGAGGGTTGACAATCAGAAGGGGACGTAACTCAGCACTAAAAGAAATATGAAAGAATTTCTTTAATTATGCGTCATAATAAAAATTGTTCTGTTACAAGTTATATAATGTTTGCCTACAGTACCATATATGCAGCTGTAAGATATGTTTAAATTTTGAGTAATGAATAGATTGCTTAGTAGAAAATATTAAAATACTTCTCAAAAAGCAGTATTACAGCAGAATTCAGACATTCTTTAATATTTCTTTCAGTGAGAGTTACGTTCGTGTGTTTGTCACCCTCGATTTATTCCGCTTTTTTACCACTAGAATATGTTCAGCTGCTTCAAATGCCCAAGGCATTACTCATACCCTAGCTATACATTTGGGTGGAGCTCAATGGACAATATCCGAACAGCCCCCATTTTGCAAAAATGGGTGGAGAGAGCAAGCGCGTAAAGTGATTGCAGTGCACAGCACATTGGCCTCAGTGGGAAGTCGAACCCAGAATCTTTGGGTCATGAGTCGGCGTTGTATCCAATGGACCACATAAACATATGTGACGCTATTTAACCCCACAAAAAATTCAGTCACATTTTACCATCGATGCCATATTAAAATGTCTTGCCTCATCCCCATAACAATCATTTGAAAATAAAATAACTTTTTAATGTACCACTCCTGGAGGAATTGAATGAATCATACCATATGCAGAACAGACATCGGTGACAAGCTTTTGAAGATTGAAGTATGCTCTGTATTGGTAGACCGAAATTGGCAATCTTGAAAAAAAAAAAAATTTCAAATAAAACTTCCATTGTCGCGGATGTACACCTTTAAATACCACTTTATTTGACATCAACATAGACATACCATTATATCATTTTGTTTGCTTAGTTGGCCGCGTGAATAGGGGGGAGAAAGTGACTACTTGATCAACAGACTGTAGCTGGCCCATATTTAAACGATTGGAATTATCTGACAGAGATACTTAACCGATCCGATGATACCATATATGTTAGATGTATGTTATTTAAACATTCAAATGGCGGACACATCCTGGTCAATTCTTTTAATCACACTGTAGTATTAGCGAAAAGAATGGATAAAAATATTCTTAAGGAAGGGGGGGTTCGGTTCAGTCAGAGTCGGCCAAAACACGTGGTATGTAAAATGAGATAATCACATGTTTTAAATTCCATAGAGTATTCTATTAAATGGTTTTACTGAAAGATAATCGGAGGATACGGTCGATCAAAGTTGTGAAACAGTGATGGCAAAGTTGCTGAAATGTGCGCGTGCCATACTTCATACGAGCAAAACATTTTCAAGTTTTTAAAATTTTATAGTTTTTTGCTTTTTATTTATATTTTTAGCTAAAATATGTTGCATTATTTTCATAAGTTTTGTCTTGTATTTTGTTGTTTCGCACTCTTATTTAGGTAAAATTGACTTAAAGGTGCATTCGGATTCGCACATTCTTGTTTATTAATTGTTCACTAGCTACGAAAGCTTTTTAGTTGATCCCGACTTGCGGTTTTATGTTATGAGAAAATGCTTGTTTCCCATGCTTCCCTAGGTCACTATGCTATAAATTTATTCTGCACTTACGGACAGACAATACAAAAATGCGAATATTTTTACAGAGTCGACCGAATTGCACGTAAGATTACGTACACATGGATTATAATGCTAACGGGTCAGTTTATATAAAGCCTCCATTTTTTTAGGTAAGCGGGGCGACGAGGCTGGGATCACGAAAGACCCTTTAAAATAACTACTCGAGAGGAAATCAATTTTTATGATTATTTCAATTTAACACATTAAATTTCTTATTATTCAATATTAATTATAATAAATCAACAATACACTGAAAATGATATTTAAATGAATATGGCATGGAATACCCACTCATTTAACAAAACGTTATCAGTCTGTATTCCTTTTCATTAAAATACCAAACTTGCATTAGGGATTACGTAACTAGTAAAACGAAATATCGGTAGGTCCATGCAAATCAGCACAAATACGAAGTACACAATGATCCTTAAAACCATGACGTTGCTTTTTAATTTAATATTCCAAATATGAATCAAATTGTCTGATGGGCCAATTCCCGGTTACCATGGTAAGCATATCAAAAACCATGCTTATATTAGTTTAATGCTTATTTTACCCCTAATTCAACCCCATTATGGTGGCAAGTGCGAGTTTTCGGTAAGCCTGTTTTGTTCCCCGTGGTTGACAATCACAGGCTTTTTTTTCGCAGTTACCATGGAACAACTGGGGGTGAAATGACATACTTGTTTCCAAAAACTAGTGATCATGTGTAACAGTATGATATAATATGATTTTTTTTGGACGTTTTCTAAACTGGCATCCCCCCCCCCCGAAGTTCACCCTGCTTGGCAACTTTTTCGTGCAATATTTTGCCTATTTTGATGAAACCTTTGGAAACTTTTATGGAAAATACTTACCAAAATCGGTTTAACTTACTTACTTACTACTCCCCCCTTTAATTTCCCTTTCTTCTTCTCAAGCAACGAGAAACATGAAGCACTGTTGTTCGTGCATGGATCCTATCATATTTTATTGCGGAACAAGGGCTGGTTTTCATGCAATGTTTAGAAGATTGTTTTCAAGACCGCAGTCATCCATCGTATCAACATAACTTTTCATTGGGCTTCACGACAAACCTGGAAAACTTCTTATGTTTACAAAGGAATTTCATCCCTTTCCATGAAATAACCCAAACCTTAGAGATCATCATCATTACATACTGAAAACATTTTTACGTAAATAACTCAGGTCCCCCCAATTTACATTACGACCTTGACGCATGATGGCGTAATTTGCAAAGATGGGCACCTTGTGGATTCATAAAGGACTTAGCAGACGGCCAGCAAACAACAGAGTTCTAATGTAAAAATAAAAATAGCTAATCCACTGTTAGTTTTGTTTTATTTTAAACAGGTTTTGTTCTATTTTATGACACAAGTCATAAACAGAAAGTACTTATTTGCACAAAAAACGGCAAAGCATACGTCTTGTAAAGGGTTTAATAAAAATGTTTTCACTCTAAATGCACTCCCGCGTGTTTTGATTCGAGGCGGGAGGGGGAGCACACGGTATATAATGTAATACATTACCTCTTAGTTGGTGGTACCGGTACTGCTGTTATATGACTTTTCAAGTCTTTTAATGTTTGCAGCAACACTAACATTATATGTCGAATGGACGTGTAAGTCATTTAAGAGTCAATAGAGTTTTCGCCGGCCTTAGGACCTATGGATTTCCGATAATCCCCTTGTTTCATTGCATTGATCAAAGTTGATAAGCTGAACTTTCAACAATGTGCTTTGGCTCTCCACAGCACTTTGTGGTGTGTCCCACTCCACATACAGCCAGGAAGAGATTTGGCCTCACAACACACTTGATATTTCTCCGGCTGGAAAAAATGATTTAATCGTGTCTGTGTGACCATTTTGTGATCAACTGGGAAATGGTGTACCCCCATGTGCGCTTCAAAATATACTTTTAAAACCTTATAAAAATACTACCCATTCCTTCGCATGTATTCTTTGTTTACCAATAAATACACATCTAAATACCACATAAATCATCTGTAACATTCAAATCACATACATAGTTTTCCCAATAGAGTATGTCCCCAAAAAGTGGTCCGGTTTCACCAGATCCTTGTGATTTTAAGAATAATTATGAGAACAATGTCGAAACTGTCATTATACTTATCACACCTAAAAGACGGGACTATTTTGTGATTATTTTAGGGGACCGAATAGTAATGACCAACTTCGCCTGCAACCCTTAAACGCCACCTCGGTTATACACCCCCATCAGTTATATATAGTTATTGTCATCGAAGACGACCACAATTCAATGGCGGCGCCACAGACCTCTTTTTTTCTGGGGGGGGTGGGGGCAAAACAGGGGGATAAAAGTGAAATTTGTGGGGGGGGGGGAAGGGGGTGAAAAAAGTGAAATTCGTGGGGGCAACTAAGATCAAAAAACTGTTGAGATTTTTAACCAATTTGACCCAAAATCGCTACTTTTTCCCAAAAATTTGGTGATTTATGGCCCCAAAGAGACGCGAAACCAGGAATTTTGACCAAAAATCCATCATTTTTTTCTTTCATCGTGGGGGGGGGGGAACTAGGGGTCAAGAAAAAAATGGGGGGGGGGGCAAAAGTCCCCCATGCCTCCCTGTAGGCGGGCCGCCACTGCACATATTCCCTCTCTATTAATGATCTTTTCTTTCTCATGTACTTTCTTCTTTTAGGAGGTTAGCCAAAAAAATTCACAACGATGGAAGATAATAGTCTTTGCAGACAGTTTCACAGAGACAAAGGTTAAAAAGATAGCGACATTAAAAGTTTCCCTGATTTTCAATTGGAATATTGAGACTCTTACAACCCTATCTAATCACAAATTGCAATTGTGATCACATCTGACCCTTGTAAAACTATGAAAATGACGACGAATTGTCATTCTAATCTCAATGGTAATTTGCAATTAGTATTACATTTTCCGTTTGATTTTAGGACTTGAAACGGTCAGTGAAAGTATCATCAAATGTATGAATTGTTTGTCTCGAATAGTTTCGGAGCTACCTTACGCACAGGTTTTGAGTTGCTCTTATTGCTTAACTGTCTTCACCTTCATGTTCGGTTTGGTATCCCGAATGTAAATAGACATTTCCATGATGTATCCATGAAACTGACTGTATACTTGTTTAATGAATTCTACACTTTTATTGTTGTTGTGCAAGCTTCGCCGGATTGTGATATGAAATAATAATTCTTGATGCCATAGCACATTGTATCCACTCTGTCCCTGACGGAACCTAATCAAACATACTTGGCTATTGTCAATATTTTTTATGAAATCATGTTTTTGTTGTTCCATTCCGTACTTTTCAAGGATGTTTTCCAACACGAGGAATCACTAAAAAGAGGCACATGGAAGCATATATAATCACGACCAAAGACTTCTTGATTACAAATTTTATGTTAATCAGTCAGTGATCTTGGATAGAGAAAAAGCTAAAATGTCTACTACTTGGTCCATTTGGAAATTAGGTGGGTTCATTCATATTAATTTGGGTATACGTTTATGAGTTCTTATTTATGCTCATATCCGCTACAATGCATGAATGGTTTTTACAAGATGCTACGCTTGGTTTTCTGTTTTAAGAAAAAAGTTAAAGATGGCACTCAAACACCCTCTACAATCCCTTCAAAGATTACTGGCGCTTTCCAGCCTAGTTATTGCCCTTTATAGAGCACTCTCATGGTAATTCTGTAGTGTTAAATACGTCTATAAGGACAGAAAAGAAAAACCGGGGACAAAAAGAAAACACAATTAAAAAGGCAAGCCCTCACGGATATGCGGATTGAGTAAATAACATGATAATTGTCAGAGCCATTGCAAAGGGTACATATAAAAGTTGAAACGAATACCCAACAACTATTTAATAGGTACCTAGATAATGAATAAAAACATAAAAAAAAACTAACTGTATTTTGGTAAAAGGAAACATGAAATTCAAGTATTTAATTGTTTCACCTACTCCCATTCCAAATGACTTCTGTACGCGTTCATGATTTCTTTGAAGAGTTTGGCGAATCTAATGAACCTAAATCATATTTTTATATCATACTTAATCATGCAATTATAAAGTAGACATTTATTTTGTCATTATGAACATATATTCTAACATTGTTATCCTAAAAAGCCCTAATTGCAACCTGAAATTTTCTAACGTTATAAAGCGCATTTAAAATCGTGTACAAAAAGATCGTTCACACCCCTATTACTTTTAAAATAATTCTATGTGCACAAAACTTCTCTAAATTTTATCTCGTGATTTCCTTTCACATTTTCCACCAACTCTGGCGAAGATCTCGTAGTTTAGTACAATTCTAACCAAAATCAAATTTTGACATATTTTATGAGGGAAATTTGATAAATTGATAATTTTCCTTCCTTTCTTAAAATTGCTTGAGATTATACATCACTGGGTGACGTCAAATAGAAAGATGATGGTCTTTTAGTTCTAATTTGGTACCAAATAAAAAAGCAATGGAGGTTGCAAATATCCCTACCCTGCATTAGAAATGTTTACCATTTATTACAAAGTGCCTTAGGCTTTAGATGAGGGGGGGGGGCTAAATTTGTCAATATGCATGTTTCATACTCCCAACTCTACAGGCAAAAGATCTATCAGACCTAAAGTTAATCAGTAAGGCTATCCATAGCTTGCAGCCTCGAGTCATATTTCCTTATCTGTCATATCAAATTGCCAACGAACTTTCTACAGAAATCACAAACACCAAATAATGTACCGTTAATCGCATATCGCTTAATTGTCGATTTCCTTTAGCGGGCGGAATGAAACATATTGGATTGAATGCCTCGCGCTAATTTGTACATATGGATATACGACAAACTTGGCTGACCGTATGAATGATTGTGTTTACCTATGTCATAAAAGGCCGAAGTCATAACATTTTGCATATTTTACGTTATTTATTTGAAACGTGCAAAATGCGGTCACATGTTTGCACATAAGAAGCCACAAGCTTACCAACAATTTCCCAATGTTTTACATTAGCCAGAATTTATTGGCCAAGGTCAGGACCACGATCTGTTTGGGGACAGTGACATCTTGAAATTGACATTATCAACAATATCCTCAAAATTATTTTTGGATAATATTTCTGATATGTTTAGGCAAATTAAAAAGGGGTATTTCTTGATGACATGTTTAGACACATCTATATTTGTACTAGTCCTTGAAATGATTTAAATTTCAAAATTTTTAATTTTTGAGATATGAGTTTTTAATGCTAAAAAGTGTTTTACCAATAATTTATCAGTAAAAAAAATAAAATAATGACCATTTAACAGGCCAAACTGACCTTCGTCCTGATTTGGCAGTAGATTCGCTTTGGGAGCTAGATACAGTTTTATTGGATGATGGAGGTTGCAAAAAGAATATTGGAACTTAGACCAATACATTCCTCGCAAACCTGCTGCTGACGATATGTGACTTGTCAAAATGGTGCCCATGGCTAAATGGATATGCCATCTATAATTTTATATAACAAATATATTAGGTATTTATTTTGTTTAGCGGCATAATCGGCATAGATTCCTAATCACACTCCATTTAAAAAATATGCATTTATTTCGCAATCTGCATGATTTAAAATAACGAGGTATAACCGTCCCTCCGCATTCTGATGTATCAAGATATGTTCCTAGCATTCCAGTCTGCCGTTTTCCGTCCACCGTTTTCAACCACTAGGCGGACTGCCAATTTTGTAATTAGTTTTTCTGTGAATAGCACATACTTTTCAGCTGATAACTCTTGCGTCTCGACTCATTACGGTGAGATTCACCGTCTTCAAACGTGAACTTGATATTTTTCGCCTGGTCTTACTCCATAGTCTTTGCTAATGTCGCCAGCTATCCAGCTTATGTTCACATTCAGTCACGATGGCGTCAATCACGGGTGATTTAGAGTGCTGGAGAGCTTTAATGAGGAAGAAATGTGAAACTATATCCACCTTTACTCACATATAGCTACTTTGTTATAAACGAATTAAGGTAACGGGCTACCAAATTGTATGAGGCCAAATAAAACAATATTTGTGTTATCATGTGGTGTATTGATAGGTTACACCCACTACTCATTATATACACAGTAGTCGTATGGGAAAAATGCAACTTGAGCATTTTTCTTTCACATTTAAAACTCTCCAAAAATCAAACACATCAACCCCAAGTCCAAGCTGAAATCACAATACCAAATTGTTTCTAACACAAAAACAAAAAAACCTACAAATGACCAGACGAAACAATTTCTATCAATTCTCTCAACGAAACCAACCACACAAAACCTTGCCCGATGTCCGAACCGGCAAACCCAAGATTCTCTATAGTCGCCATAAGCTAGCAATTTGCAATCGATGTGAAATGATGACCGCGGAGTACATTTCCTCAAATTCACTGTCCAAATGCCGCTTAGTTTTTGAGAAAACATACCCAGTCTACCATGTCAATTCCCCCTTCCCCAAATGAAAATTTCCATCACTTTCTTAATATAACTAGTGCATTTTCAGACATGTTAAAAAGGCACTTTTTTTTGTTTTTTTTTTTTCCAGATAGGCCATGCAATAAATAGCTCACTCAAGATTTTTGATCCTTCGGCAGCCAGGTGAGTGGTGGTATAAAACCTGATACACTGTACCATAAGTTCAATACTTTTTGTCAGACCACCCAATTTTAACGGGGGAACGGTTGGCCAAGCGTATCTCCCCCCTTTCATCAATGAGGTCTCGGTTTGGTTCCCCGCAGTGGTTCGGTTTCTCTGGCTTTATGTGAATTTTGGTTTCTCGATCATACTCGTTCCCCCCCGCACGTTTTTCCTCCGGGTACTCCGCCTCCTGCTTCTAAATCGAGCTTCTTGGCATAAATCTATTCTGGTATATGTTTCTCCTGATGTGCAGAAGGCGACGAGAGAGCACGTCCTATGTGTCCGAGCTGGGTGGATTCTTTGACGTGTTATGCAGCAGGTGCTTGTGTTCCACAGAGCCTTATCCACCGTTTGGTGTGTGTTGGTGTTCTCTCCGAACACTGCAGGTGCATGCCTGAGCACTGGTAAAAGCTCGATGGAGTGGGCCGGAGGCAACCAGTAATGTTCTCAAGGTCCGTTGAGTACTGTGGCCAGCTTCTTTGTGTGAGAATTGTTGCAAACATGCTGGTGGGCGACAATTTCAAAGCCAAGTGGGGTGGTGCATGGAGTCGTTGGCTGGCACCCCCATGAGGATCCTCGTCGGCACAGGAGGTTATTCCTCGAAGATATCTTGGCGCAACGGACTCGAGATGCGGCCGGTACGTAAGCTGGCCGTCAAGATCACTCCCAGATAGGTTGGTGTTAGAATTGTATGGCAGAGGCGCTCCATTGGGTTGATTTTGAAGCTGGTGGACGATGAGCCTCTTAGGTGTTAAGATGGAAGGCTGCAGTAGCGGTGGTCTTTGCTTCGCTCAGTAGAGTAAGTGAATGATTACATAATAGTTCCCAACTACTCGATGAATAATCCAGGGCATATGTGGAATCTAAACAACGCCCTTTTTGTTGGGAGCTATAAATGGCCAACGTCTGCACTGTTTGTTCCTTTTCCCTGCTCAAGCCTGTCATAGTTTGTTGTTACCTTTAAAACAACCACAAAACCTGACCTGTGCTGCTCTCATCCATGTCATGCCTCAGCAACTCACAATTTTCAATCTCTCCATCTTGTCTTGTTCTTTTGCCTACGCCCTACTTCGGGAACCTGTCATTGGCCGCCATCCGTGCAACGTTTGTTTGATCATGCTATGTGGTCCTGCCCATCTCTAGTTTTTTATTGCTGATGTGTTTAATGACTTTTGAGTTTCTGCCCCATGTGTTTAGTGACCAGTCCATGTCTGCTCCATGCTCGTTGCCGGGTATGAGCATTGATTGAACCCTTGCGCTTACTATACATTTTGGCAACTTACTCTTCATATGTTATTCAACTTATCCAAATGGACAACCAATTCCCTTGGCTATGCTTATCAATACGACAAACAAGTGCTTGCACTCCAATGGAAGGGTACAAACAAACCAAATTCGCTGATTTCCTCGGGATATCGAGAGTAACCGTCCCCGGTCTGTAAATCCGCAGACATCCTCGAGAGTCTGGGTCTTTGATGGCCGTAGAGCCAGACCGTAGAGCCCGGAAAAATGCCAACGAGCCGCCTTCATCGTTGTTTTGAGAGAATCTATTGACGCATGTTTTTCCTCCTGCCAAACTAAACGTAAATTGTAGATTGCTACAAACAGAAGTTTAACCACAGGAGATTGCTCAACTTCGTTGGGCATGGTATGGACAAAAGATTACATATCTCGGCACTCATGTCGACATGTTGTCTTTATGGACGAGAGCCGCTACAATCCTGAACCATCAAGATGGAAGACACAGGGTTCGTATATTACGTGGTGAGACCTCCGAGATGACTATATTCAGGAACGACTCAAGTGGTATTGGGTGTGTGAGGTAATGGGCCGGTGTAAAAGGAGATATGGTCCGGCAGGAACCACATTCCGGGCTCCATAACGACCACCGATAAAGAGTGAAACTAATGTTGCGTGAAGGATCAACTGAATTGATTGCCCTAGTAGTTCATTATGTTGGCGACTGTAAGAACGGCGAACCATATCTCCTGCACACCGGTAGTTATTAAGGCTGAAAAAAAACACGTCACTAGTGGTGCCAGATATGGAACAGGAACGCCGTCGTGTACCTGGCATTCTGAAAACATTGCCTGCCACATACAAGAGGATTGAATTTATGCTAACAATTTCGGCTGCCAATGACACACGCCACTCCGGACAGGGGCTATGTCGCGAGACAATTCTTGAGGTAGAGGGGTGGAGCAGATACAATGGCCTGCCTTGCTCCCTTGAATATGTATTTACAAGGTTTATGAAATAATTGCTGATGTTTCATTTGAAATATCTTGGCTTGAATCTTTTAGTTAGGACTTGAATCAAATACAATCTTCCACACAAATCATAGCTGATATTATTTACATTGATAGGAGTACCATGAACCTCTTTACCTTACCGCAACAAGAAACATTAGTATCCATGACTCACGTGTGCAATACTAAGTCTCTGGTTATGCTCTCTTGAACTGGTGTAAGATTACTTAACCAGTAACATACAGTATAGTTAGTTATAGCTAGTTTTTTAATGTACAATAATGGTATAGAATTTGAGCTTTACCATATGTCAGGATTTATATAATATTGGAAATGCCGCCGGAGGCTTGATAGAGCTAAAAGTGTCTGCTGTCGTCCTTTTAAGCCAAAGAGCTGCAGTTTTGGAATCAAAACGGGATTCCAGTTTGTCCCTATACTGAGACATTCGTGACAGACTAATGGTGGTAGAATACCTGGATTGTATTGGCAGAACATTGATGTTTCAATAAGGATAATTACCACCACCCCCTTCGGATGAATTGTTTACAAAAATGTTTCTGTAGAAGAGGGTTAATGGACATTGAAGGAGTTTCCAAAGGGGACCTGACTTGATCAACATTTTCGGCAAGCATCAAGAAAAATACCCATTCGTAACGGTGGAGGGGGGATGGACAAACACATTGCCTCTGAGCTCCGAGATTAGAAAGCGTTGGAGAACACGATGCTGGTAAATTTAAACTCAGTTTTTCCTCTATTCCATAGATATTGCAGACCATTATTTTTCCTATCTATTTAAAACTATTTCTTTTTTTACTTACCATATGCATCTGTTTCACTGCCCAGCCGTTACGCATTTCGCATCATTATTGCAAGCGCACGGTGCTCTTTTGCAAGCCTTCTTCTCATCGCAATGACATCTGAATTTGCACAGATCGCCAAAGAAAAACCAGAAGGGCAACTTCGTGCACTAAAAAAGTTTAAGAATTCGCTATTGGTCAAGGGGTCTTGATCATTTATCAATTACAGGTTCCGGCATACTAACCTCAACCAGTGTTGATATGGTGACAGTGAATGAAGTATTTATTCTTAACTGTACAATGCTTTAATTAATGATGAGGTAGCAAATGATGCAGCGCTGCAGTACAAAGCTGTAATTTTCGTCATTGTATATAACCGTCTCTTTTTAATGGCTATCACGTAACCTTGACAGTTAGTACCATTGTAATCCAACTTGGAACAAGAAATTACTGTTTGGCCATCCAAGAGCGCCATCACAATCATCACAGTGACAACTCTTGGTTCCATTTTGCGCCGTATTTCGCAGTCATCTGCAATGTTTGAAATTAAACAATAAACAAAGGTGATCGCTAAACTTTCTCATTCCCTCTTTAATATCACGTGTACTGTCATAGTAGAGGCCATATGCAATTCAACCTTGTAAAAAATTCTATAAAAAACGTCTGTTTGTATCTTCCTTTTTTATTTCAATCGCGGGAAACTTGATTTCTCTGATGGTTGCTAAAAATAAGCCAATTTCTATTTGATTTTTAAACCTACAGGAATTTGTGATTTTGCTAGTTTTTGAGTGCTAATGAAAGGAAATCAATTTTTGAACATACACGTACACATGAGGTATTAAGTGCAAAAGCCTATCAATGTTTATTAGAAGTGAAAAGACAACAATATTATTTGATAGAAGTGAAAAAGAAAAATATTATAAGGTGGCAACCATCCCCTTACTCCAACACTGAGTCCTTGTCTACCACCCAAAGTACGTGGCGTGACAGAATAGACAAAAAATAATGTCCTTTTATTAGTTTTTGTTGCAAAGGTTACCATGACATGTTTCACATTTAAGCCTCTACTATTGTTATTCTCTCCACCCTCAAGCAGGTTGTTTTAAGGTTTTGTTTTTATTTTTTGTGATAAAAACCTTTGGTGGAGCAAGGGCGAATCACTGCGCCCGTGATGCAGTTTCAGGAGTTTTGACTTTATTTTTCAACAAGTGGTAATGAAGGCTTCTGTGTGGTCCAAATTGAAATATTTGTCCCAGATCGTTAATTAGTTATCAATCATCGATATCCATCCGATTTTTTACATATTATTTTGGCGGTTTCATATAGATTATGTCAATGTTTGGTTTATTTTGATACTTGTAAGAGACGACGGATTGGCGAATTTCTGTTGAAAAACGTGGACAAATGTTGATTAAAGTGCTTTCTATGCCTGAAATATAATGATGACAGCATATTGTAAAGCCTCAAGACTGTTTTTAATTGTGTTTATTTGACCGACCCCAAAACAGGGTATATACACCATCTTTTTGCTTCTAGTAGGCCACTTGGATGATCATTTATAAAAACCCAGCATAGGCCATATGAAGGTCGTTGAACCTTGACCTTGAATATCTGACTAATACGCAACAACTAGAAGGGACAAATTTTGTGGTAATTATTCTATTAGGCCGCCAGAATATACAAAGAGTCGTTTTATTAAGAAGTTTTCAAGTGTGTATAGACATGTGGTCATATTACGCGCCTCACTACAAGGAACACATCCATCTTGTCACTATACGCTTATCGCCAAACGATTGCAACGGATGCTTTTCGTATCGTACTAACCCCTGTTTTAAATCGTTTCTAACGCTATCCTATTGATCAGGAGGCTGTCCTGCTAAGAACCGATAAACATGTTTTTGTCACACTGTACTTGCATCTTAACATTTATTCCTCAATTATTTTGAACATT